>VMBQ01006704.1:17680-51569 GCA_007657795.1 Dreissena rostriformis | reverse complement strand
CCCTGAGCAACATTTATAAGTTGTGGTTATAAAATCATAGACAACCATATGACACATGTTGGTATATGTTGATAGACATTGGATTCATTTGCTTGTAAATCACGGGTCAGGCCGCCAACCCGTATGTTTTAGTATTGGACTATACAATTGTATTATCTTGAACGTTACTTAATATATCTTGTTTATTATAATAGTGTAGGTACCAGGAAAATGTCGTGTTAAAAAGCAGAATAAAATTCAATGAACAGTTCTTCGTGTTATGTATGCTTTGTTATTCAACCGAAAAACGCGTCATGTTATTCTCATTTTATTTCATCCATAATATACATTATCACACGTGACATTATATCCATTTTAATAAGAATGATGTACCCGTGCTGGGGACATTATGTTTATAGTACATGATAAAGACCCTTTTGGTAGAATACACTTTATTTTCCACTCAAGAGTTAGTTGTTGGCAGACGCAGTATATGTTGTAAACACAACATCAATTAAAAAGGGTATTGATATCATATTGATACTGTTATTAATTGCATTACAGAAGTCATTATGCATATACATCAAACAATTGCGGAACCCATTTTCAAAAGCATAACAGATCATTATTCAATTGAATTGATTTTTTTTTCAGACATCATTAATTTAAATATTAAAATATATTGGTACATAAAATGCATTAATATTATAATCGGTACAGTCGGACATACATATGTATATGCGATCTCTAAGCGGTAAGATATTGCTAGATTTGTTGAAACACAAAAGCGATGACCAGCCATGGAATACCAACTGTTTTCATATTGTATGACAATAAACACACACGCATATCAATAACATGTGTATTGATAATCGACCGGTTTCAATCGCTTATGGGTGAGATGATGTTGAAATCACGCGTATGCTTTGCAAAATTTAGGTAAGTTAAACATCAAAAATATTTCTCTCTGCGTATGGTATGCGTAATAATTAATACGTATGATTTTAATATCGATCTTGTTAATATAATGCAAGCATGTTATTTATAAATCTTTTAAAATAATACTTCAAACGGTGGCTGCATGTGTGTATTTATTTGACCTGCTGGTCCTAGATAACCCATGAAAGTACACGCACTTATTTCGAATTGGATCCTTAAGTTTTGCTAAATGACAACGAAAGGGAGAGACAGTATTATGATATAAGCAATATGGGTACGATAGCTCTTAACGTATAGATACCTTGGTTGTTTTACGGTCGCGTTAGACCAATACACGCGAGACTTTGCCTTTGTTCCTTACCAGTAAATCTAGAGTGTAGTGTACGCTATAAGCGTTTCAAATACATCTAAATTCCGTGTATTATCACAACGAATTACGTCATATAAATGCATACATATGTTTTGCAATGCTTGAATTGACAAATGGAAATTGTTCAATATTTGATCATATTTGCCTTTCTTTTTAGCAATGGAATCTACCGAATTAACCGAAAAAAGTGCTTTGAATTTATGACCGACAAACTGATTCGTAACATGAATCTAGTACAATTATGTATATAACTTGCACTTAAAGGAATTGATTGGTTTTACTCACATTTTAGATAATTGATAAACTTTAGTAAAAGCAGGCACATTGTACAGAACTGTGCTTCAAAAAAACACCTTAAGTTTAGAAACAAATTGTGTGAAAACTTGAAACAAAATATGTTTACTTATCGGAATATGTGTATTAATAGAATGTGATACTAAATCTTATTAGCTCCAAAATTACAGGTTCATGCTTATTCAATGTTCTCGACATGCAGTCGTTCAGTAGATGAAAGCTTTTTGTTGTGTATTTCCTCCACATTCCATTAAAGAATGATCAACTGTTGAAAGGTCTCTTGAGCGGTTGGTATTCTGTCTTGACAAGTCGCATTTACCCGCGGCATCAGTGGCCTTGCTCCTCGCAGACTGGCGTGGTGACGCCGGTAGTTTTGTTTGATATATGGTCCGGCTCTCTACCAGCCCGGGGGTGGACTTTATAGGCAGAGCACAACGCAAAGACCAATTGTTGTCCATCATTGGAGTGGATAGCGTTGCAACGTCGTTATGCGCATTTTGGCCCAATGCATCCGTCTTGAGTACTGGTTTATATTTCCGAATTTTCGGAGGAGACTTGCTGGCTATACAGCGTCTTTCGCACTTGGCTTTTCGCTCTCAGTGATCCTTCTCATGAATCTAAGACTCGATGAGATGTTGCTTATATTCGTCTGTCCTCTACCCTTGAGCCTGTCCAGCTCGGAAAACCCTGTCAGAGGTAGCTTGCTGGGTGGTTCATGCATTCAAACCACCACACTACGTTAAGGAATTAGCCGTGTCGTAGCACATTCATCTCAATTTTGCAAACTATAAAGAGTGCTTTTTTTAAACTTGTCATTTAAAACATGTTGTTTATTGACCATAATCATTGTATGTAAAATGCAGTATTTAGTATTTTCGTGTTTTCTGTTAACGAAAATCACAAAACTATTCGTGTTCTGTTTTCCAAATTCACATGTGCGCTTTTGTTTCTTACGTTTTATTTTATAATTCGAGTTGTTTATAAATCCGTTCATTTGTTCATTCATTTTGTTTTTGAATTTGATTTATTTTGTTCATGAATTTGGTTTCAAACCGCTCTCTTTCCAGTGAATCTAGAGTATAGTGTACGCAATCATTCTCATATCATCGTAGTTTAGACTTGTTTTGCTTTTGCTTTCAATAAGACTAATTCTAGATGTTTTTGTTGACAAATAGTTGTAATGTAATCACGTGTAATAACGCACAAAGCCGATGTTTTTTCTTTAGCTATCGTCTGGTTTTCTTTAAAGTTAAGTCAAGTTAATACAAAAAAAAAACGTGCGTGTGATTTTAAATATCCCTCCAGGAACAATGTATGTGGAACTTCGTACTTACTATTACACAATTATACTACTTTTTTTCATACTTTTGTTCAAAAGAAATACGTATAAATCTATGTTTCTCCTTCGCAAAAAGTCTCGTTTACGATTAAATTTGATTAAATGAAACAATTTGAAAGACTTGGATTTGCATTTTTATTTACACATACATTGATTTTCATTTATCATGATTCAAAACATCAGAATATAAAAATCGTACAATAAAATCGGAAACCGTCTTTATTCAAAGTGAATCCTATCCGCATTTCTTGCGAGACTGTTGTTGAATTGGCAAAAAGACACGTTTTCAAATGTCCTGCTGCATGTTTATGGCAAAGTGTAGTTGGCATTGGTCTCATTTTTCAAGAAAAATAGGTCAAAAGTAAAATCAAAATAAAATATTTCCAAATCTTTTTGACANCATCCGTCTTGAGTACTGGCTTATATTTCCGAATTTTCGGAGGAGCCTTGCCGGCTATACAGCGTCTTTTGCACTTGGCTTTTCGCTCTCAGTGATCCTTCCTATGAATCTAAGACTCGATGAGATGTTGCTTATATTCGTCTGTCCTCTACCCTTGAGCCTGTCCAGCTCGGGAAACCCTGTCAGAGGTAGCTTGCTTGGTGGTAGATGCATTCAAACCACCACACTACGTGAAGGAATTAGCCGTGTCGTAGCACATTCATCTCCATTTTTCAAACTATAAAAAGTGTGTGTTTTTTTATCTTGTCATTTAAAACATGTTGTTTATTGACCATAATCATTGTATGTAAAATGCAGTATTTAGTTATTTCGTGTTTTCTGTTAACGAAAATCACAACACTATTCGTGTTCTGTTTCCCAAATTCACGTGTGCGCTTTTGTTCATACGTTTTATTTTATAATTCGAGTTGTTTATAAATCCGTTCATTTGTTCATTCATTTTGTTTATGAATTTGAAATATTTTGTTCATGAATTTGGTTTCAAACCGCTCTCTTACCAGTGAATCTAGAGTATAGTGTACGCAATCATTCTCATATCATCGTAGTTTAGACTTGTTTTGCTTTTGCTTTCAATAAGACTAGTTCTAGATGTTTTTTTGTTGGCAAACAGTTGAAATGTAATCACATGTAATAACGCACAAAGCCGATGTGTTTTCTTTAGCTATCGTCTGGTTTTCTTTAAAGTTGAGTCAAGTTAATACTAACAAATAAACGTGCGTGTGATTTTAAATATCCCTCCAGGAACAATATATGTGGAACTTCGTACTTACTATTACACAATTATACTACTTTTTATACTTTTGTTCAAAAGAAATTCGTATAAATCTGTGTTTCTTCTTCGCAAAAAGTCTCGTTTACGATTAAATTTTATTAAATGAAACAATTTAAAAGACTTGGATTTGCATTTTTATTTACATATACATTGATTTTCATGTATCATGATTCAAAACATCAGAATATAAAAATTGAAAACGTACAATAAAAACGGAAACCGTCTTTATTCAAAGTGAATCCTATCCGCATTTCTTTCGAGACTGTTGTTGAATTGGAAAAAAAAACATGACATGAATCTGGAGGCGTTTCCCACATATAAAAGCGCATCTGATTAATTAGATTGCATTGCATCCGATCCTTTTTTTTTAAATATGTATTTAATTTAAAATAAAATCACACCTAGTTAATAAGTTTGTACTGTATTCGACCAATTTTATATATGTTTTGTTTAATTAATAAAACATATGTAGCACCTGATTAATTTCGTTTACAATGTTTCTTTATTTATATTTCATTTCAAGAACAATTTTATATAATACATGCACGTAAAACACATGGTAACATATTAAACAAGTTGATGTTGATATAAGTGTAATGAAATTATTGTTTATTTAAAACAGTGAATCTCCCCTACTCAAAATGTCATTAAACTACAGCAAACATGTGCATGCTGCAAATCAAAGACAAGACCATACTGTTTTCATGTGTTGTATGCGATAACTGATGGTTGCCAATTTAAAGTAAAATAGCAACAACGAACACATGTTAGGAAACCAACGAATTCTGAGATACATAAAAGTTGAAAAATAATGAAAGCAACAATTTTTTACAAGTATAAAAATTGGAGAAATGGAAAATGAACAAACTAATGAGCCCACGACTTTAAGACGCACCACGACATATATAAAACCGAATATCATTGTCTTTTATGATTCTTGAAACGCAGCAGAACATACATTTATTTCTGCTAGTGTATTAATACAATTATTTATCAGAATGAAAGACTGACAGAGTAGGGATACAGTTCTTAGAGCAGTCCAATTTCAGTATCAGCTTCATTTGTACCAGGAAAAATTCACCACAATCAAGACTCTGATAAAGCCTAGTAGACAAAAGACGCATATCAAATTCTAAGCAGGACAGAACAAGTCTTGATGATAAGACGAATACAGGGGTTCAACAGAACGAATGCTCACATGCAAAGAATATACAGGTTGGTACCATCACCATCCTGTCCTTGTGGGGAAGAAGAAGAACAACAGGACATTTCTTCCAGAGGTGTAAGCGGAATGAGCAGGAGAGAATCACACTCTGGCCTAAAGACACATCACTCCAATAGAAGTTATGTGGGGACGTGAAGGATCCGAGAAGGACTACATGGCTTATCAATGCGACTTGACTGACAGTGTAGCAGCGATTGAGGAGAAGAGCTAAGAGTATTTGAATAGAAAGGCAGGCCAAAAGACCAAAGAGTGAGCTTAGAGAAAATGATGTGTTTCGTTCATTTCCATAAAGCAACGGAAGAAGTACCCACGAAAGTCAAGACTTAATTGCCTATAGCAATAAGTTAATACGGATAAAACAACTGTGCCATAAACATGAATTTATTCTTAAAACGTATTATCAAGTTCCGTATTCCACTCATACATGTGCAAAATGTATCGGTATATTAATAAGCTAATAGTAAACACGTTTTAATCAACAACATGCCAATTAGAAACGAAAATTCTGGTGCAAAACGTGCAAGATTAATTAAATTAAGCAGATGCAGCTGATGCGGAATTCCATAAATGGCGTCAGAAAACACAATATAAACGGCCGGACAGTTCCTTGCGATACAAGCCATACACCGCTTACCCAACGTGCTAAAAGGTATCATCCCCATGGACCGTGAGTACTTATTTGATACGTAATTTTTTTTAATGAAGTTTGTTGTAATATTTTGATTTTGCCAATGATCTTAATTGATAAAGTCGGTTGTGCTTTGTTGCAAACGCAATAGATGCTTTTGTTTAGTTACTTAGAAAAAAGGTTTTTCTTCAAATCCGATCACATATACGACCGGGTTAGAAACGGACATGTAACGGATAACATTTTCTTTATCCGTTGTCCTCTGTTAGAGATCCGGTACTAGTCCGGTGTTTCAGTACCCTGTTCGCGATGCATCCGTCGGCGCAAGGTGTGTCCGTTTGTAAGTTTTGAACAGTTAACAATTTTTGAACGGACGACGCCAACGGACAATTTTATCAGGTGGTCTTTCGTTAGTGGTCATGTTTGTCCGTTGTTTGCCCGTTTGTTGTCCTGTTCTCGTTCTTTACTCATCCGTTGGTTTCCGGCGACCGTACATGTAACTGACGAGTAACGAATGAGTAACAAATATTTCGGATGAAAAAAAGACTATAAAAAACGCCATTCTCTGAAACCGACTTATAAACCGTCTTCTCTTTTTCTTATAAACTTATACAACAATGAGCATCACCAATAAAAAAAAACATTTTTTATGTAAAAATAATCGTAATTATCACGAATAAAATTATGTTTACTAAGTGATCAGTCCTTGCAAATTGACATTGAAATGGCACAGTGTGCGAGAGGTGTTCAACTTGTTAAGTAACAATTTTGATCTCAATTGCCTGTGGACTCAAAGGTACAATACAAAGACATAAAAATCATCATGTTATAAAGGATCCATGATCATTATTTATTGTCCATTTTTTCTAGTGCAGCATATCATTTCTAAGAACACGGGAAGAAGTAAAAGAAAACCAACATTTGAAAATCTTTTAAAATGGACATATTTTGCGGAGTATGTGTTATTTGCAATATGCTAAAATTGCACGTTAGAAGATTTATTGCCAATGTTAACAAATATGTTGTGTAATACTAGCTTTCAACATGTTCCATTTTAGTTTTGGCTACAATATCCTAGTATCATATAGCTTTCAAGCAATGGCGGACCCGAAATTTTGAACACCCACAATTCCCTATTTGTGCGATAACAAAAAGTCCTTAAATAAAGTTATTGTCGTAGTTATAAAAACGTATCTAATATACTAGTATGCTGACACTCGAACAAAATATTTTACCAAATGACGTTATAATAAAAATCTTATTGCGAGTTTACCATGAATAATTAGGTAGCTTCCAATTTCCGAATTGCCTAACTTGCAATGTTCGCATAATTAAAAACCAGATTTCTAGGATTTTCGTTGATAAAAAAACCTGATTAAAATGTCCATTAAATGCATTGAATATAATATGGTACCTTTTTATTGCTATAATGCACAGAGGCATGAATAGGTTTATCTTGTGGAGCTCGAAGAGCTGAACAAAACAAGATACTAAACTGGACATTTTTGCACAAAAAGGGACATACGTCACTCTGGAACTAAAGCGACGAAGTCAGCTCAAAGTTTGACAACAGGAATAAAACAGAGCATAAAAAATGCACATCTGCTTTGCAATGTCGAAACTAATTAATCGATTTTAATAAAACTTGTAGACATAACAAATAATATGATACACTTCAAAAATATCATCATCATCATTATCATCATCATCATCGTCATCATCATCATCATCATCATCATCATCATCATCATCATCATCATCATCATCATCATCATCATCATTATCATCATCATCATCATCATCATCATTATCATCATCATCATCATCATCATCATTATTTTTATTATAGTTATGTTGCTTTTGTAATTATTTTAAGGCTGACTACAGTATGCTAGACATTGTTGAGTTATATAACATATACTGTGTTTTTGAAGTATGCAAAAAGCGTTGATACACATCGATAAACATGTCCAAGGTACGGTATTAATTTTGAGAAAAACAACTATGTATACTGAGATGAAAAAGTTTAGTTAGTGAAAATTCAGGTAAAATCCCATTTGGATGTTTAAACCATTATAACGTTAAAATTACTTTCTAATTGTAGCACCAAATTATTGGTTATAAAGCTGTGTTACAAGCACTTTTAAAATAAAAACCATTTTTGAAATAATCACTTCAAAAATGCTAATTGTGTCAAAAATGGTTTCCAAGTCCAACCACATTAATTTTGAAAAAAACACTTTTGAAATAAAAAATTTAAGTTGAAGTTTGTTTTCACCTTTGCTCTTATTTTCCATCTGTTGTGTTTAGAAGATATATACAACGCATGTTATAAGACCTCAATATTACCTCCCTTTCGTATCAACTTTCTGCCATTATCAAAACAATGAGTGATAGATTTATTTCAAAAGTGGTTATTATTTCAAAAATAATTGAAACATTGCAACCATTTTTAAAATAGAAAAAAACTTTTGAAATAAATCTAAGCCATTATTATCCTAACAATCAAAGGGAGGTAATATCAAAAACAAAATATTTGCCCTCTTATTTCTCCTGACTGTGATTGAAAATTGCTAAAAAAAAATCAAGACTTTGTTATTGACACTAAGCTCATTCAATAACATCAATGATTAAAGCAAACATTTTTTTTCTGAATGCAACAATATGTGCATATTGCGTAGAGACCAGTAACTTTATCGGAATGGTCCAAACAGTACATTTACTTGTCAAATTGGGCAAAGTTTCAAATTAAAAAGGGTAATAGGCATATATATCTATCTAAAATGGTTGTAATTGTCATCAAAATTACTGACTAAACCCCTTGTGTCCAATATATAATAATAAGTAAACGCAGGTGTAAACTATTTTTCCATTTTCACGAGTAATAAAGCGAATTTTGGTGGTTTAAAACAATTCACGAGGAATTTGGAAATTTTACAATTTTTTAATTCATAAAAGTCGAACAAAGAACATGAGTATCATCGAATTTCTTCTCTGAAAAATCGCGCAATATACAATCACGTTTCGCGTAGTTTAAAATGAGGAGCTGATGTCAAAAGGTACGAATGACTGAGAGAAAAGGCATCTGAACTGTTTGAGACGTTGCAATTTTAGAAACGAGAATTATTACGTCAAATAAATCACTTCTACTCCTAGACGACGTGGTCTAGGTACGCAAGTATGACGTTAGCAGTCCAAAAGATTCGTCTTGATTTTTTGACTGTATAGACCAACAAATCCTACAGAAGTTGGTAAAACGTCTTTTGTTGATATTTAAAACGCTGTCACATATCGTATAATATAGTAGATGAGTTCGCCTAACTTGTATCGTCTACGTATGATTTCACTCTATTTTTCATGGAGCGTCTCGTGTTCAGTCCACTGGAAAACCATCGAGATAGGTAAAACTCGAGATTTTTTACTTTTAATAGTGTATTTCTTAGTTATAACTTAAAGGGGATATACCCAGATTTATGTTAAACAAATGTTTTTGTCCACGTTTGAAGACTATCCCCAAATTGACGATACAATGGCAAAAATATGCTTATATTATGATCCCCCCAAAAAAAGAAAAAGAAAATAGCTCCTTGTGGGATTCGAACCCGCGCTCGTGAGATCAGTAAGAGTTGGGACACGCCTTAACCGACTGAGTCACCGCGACAGTTGTAATCTCTGAGGACATCTTTTCAATATAAAGTGGATATTCATAACGGTATAAAATATCTATCTTGCGAACATCATTATATGTGTGTATGTTTCAATGATAAAAATTGAATCAGACACTTAGTTTTGATGTCTTTTGATACCGTTCTAAATACATGTGTTACACCAATAACAGGTATAAATTAAAATAAATGAGATATGAAATAAGAATTGTATTGTTTTGTTTTCAGTCCCCTATCGCTGAAGCCGGCGGTGACTTATGGTTTGCTCTATATTACATTCTCTGGATCCAGCAATAACTTTCAAAGTACTCAATACTTTTTCATGAAACTTAAACATGGCTAGATGGCAACATGGATGTCATTTCATTTTGTTCCTAGGTCATAAATTAGTATTCCTAAGGCAACAAATAAAATAGAATTATTGCAAAATTGTCATATTTTCTGGATCCTGCGAAAAACTTTAAAGAGTACTCAATATTATTTAATGAAACCTGACACTTGCATAGATGGCAATATGGAGATCATGCACGTCATTTTCTTATGTATCTGTGTCAAAAAATATGGTTGCTATGGCAATTAATCAGTTAGATTATTGCAAAATTTGTAATTTTCTGGATCCTGTGATAAATTTAAAGTACCCATTTTTTCATGAAACTTAAAATATGAATAGACGGTAATATGGAGATGATGCACGTTACATGTATTTATTTTGTTTCTCGGACAAGAAAGTCTTTCAATTTTGGTTCCATTTAATGTGACAAAGACCCCTTCCGGTAAGGGACTATTATTGCTTGTCAAAAGTCTTGTTGTCTGCTGGTTTAACCCACACCGACACATCTATCGGTCATATGACGACTTGTGTCCAACTTGTCATGTCAAACGAAGACACTATGTGTTCCTTATAGTATTATTGAGCCGCGTCACGGGATAAGCGACTTTAAGGCGATTGCGACCAGTTTGGATCCAGATCAGCCTGCGCTTTTCAATTGCAGTTTGATCAGGATTCAAACTGTTCGCTGATCATCTTTGTTTAATTGACTGAATATCGAACAGTTTGGATCCTAACTGGTCGCAATCGCCTTCAGGTCGCTTTTCGCGTGACGCGGCTCACTTGTATTATGGATGACTGTCAAAACTAGTAGTGTATTTGTGGGTGGAGCTTCAAACTGTACTCTATTTAAGATATAGAGCACATTCTATATAAAATAGAGTACAGTTACATCTACTTTCAGTTTGGTGTGTGCCATAATACAAAACAGATAGAGAACATTCACTCTTATCTCTTACTTAATGTCATGTATTTAGCGGTCGGGTATAATTATGTGACGTTATAATGTGAAACACGTTCCTGACTGGTAGTCTTTAAAATACTGATATACATGTACATGTACAATACATGTACTGTAAAGATAAATGACTTTTAACGCACATCAATCGAGCAGCCGTCGAACGTATGACGTCACTTTGTTAAAGCATTGTGTTGCCCGCGCATCAATATAAACAGAACAGAACAGGACAGAACATAATTGTATTACACATAAACGTTACAGTTTCTAGTGTTAAACAAAATGATTATACAAAATACATGAATAGAGTAAGTCGTTTTAGCAGAAATTTTCTAATCAAGTATTGGATGAACTTTACAGATATTTAATCAAAACTGATTTTATCTCACATGTAAAAAGCGTCTCAGGCTATATATGGAACCGTTTTTGTATGTCGTTGTAATCGATAGAATAAAACAATAATTTTAAGAACACAACATAATACAGTTTGATCCGAATCAGTTAACATTTTTGTAACACACACACTACCTTATTATATTTATACTTATTGTGTATGCAACAACTATATAGGCATATACTAGCTACAGACATGGTTAAATACAGCATTTCACATAATGCCACAGTGTATTTAGTTTAAAGTTATACATATACAAGTTACACATATAACACAATTATAGAATGAGTATAAGTTATACATATATAAGTTTTACATATAACACAATTATACAATTATATGAGAATCAAGTTGGCGAATGTTTATTGCTTCTGTTATGATCTTTCCTAGCTTGAACATTTCACTTTTATTTTGTGTAGTTAACAACTGTGTGAGTTTGAAGTTATAAACGGTAATAATACGTTTTTTATTAGAAAAAACAGGAACTATATTTAATATTTTACTTATTATAACCAATACATATTTCGGCGGGAACGCCATTTTGAAGAACTCAAACGCGTTTGAGGCGCATATGATTTTTCTTTCGAGTTATTTCAAGCAAACGAAATTTTGCGCCATGTTGTTTTTTCAAGCAATTATATAGTCTTACAATTTGCATCAAAGCAAACTAAAAGTGTGAAGACATTTAACGTAATTAAATAGTTAGCGACTTGAACCCTAGTGTAATGTTAGAGCGGAAAATTTTCTGAAATAGACATAAGCTGACACGGGAGTTGCCAGTACCTTTTAATAGTGTAAAATACCGATGTCAAAACAAGTAGCATCGAGCAGCTATTTAGCAAGCAGTACTCCTGCGTTAACTTATTATTATACATACCAGTTTTTCTCGTAATAAATTGCACACTTAATCGATTTTCGGCGTTTGATATCTCAGCTATGTGAACAAAATGCAACTTAATTTTATGGGTAGCCGTTATTTGATATCTTAACTTACCATTCAGGTTATACAATTTCGAATTGGACCAATAATCCCGCAAATGTAACGAGTCTTTGACTACGTCTATTTTTTCTGTACCAATGTTCAATCATTTTTTACTTTATAACCTTCCACAGACATCCTCGGCATAGATGTAATCACATTGAACATGTATACGATACACATGATTCAATGTTATTTGAAATAACGAATATACCGGTACTAATCACTTTAATTACTTAGTTATAGCATATACATTGATTGGGGTAGGGTTGCAAGTTTTAAATATATTTAATATACTCCAATGGAAACATTCTAAATTATTCAAAATTGTAATATTATGATATAGATAGGGTTACTCTTGATAAAATCAGCATAGATATTTTCAGCAGGTATTGAATAATGTATCAAGAACAGCACAGAGTCTCAAACACGTCTTTTTAAACCAGAGAAAAAGACCGGTGGTCAATAACACTTCAATCTTATACACTTGAAGGCAAAATATGTACTTATATATGTTGGTGGTAGGTTATTGTTTCAAACAGTATATACATGTATCTACAATATCAGGAGCCTACCTGATCGGAAAGCAAAAGTACGAGGCTTCAAATAAATTCTTAGTGTGCAACTTATTTTGAGAAAAATCAGTATGTATAATAATAATATAAACTGGAAAAGTGGCTCCTTTGGAAGCACAAACTGCATCCAAGAAATATAAAAGCAGACCCGTTTATTAACGCAAGTTAACGCATGAGTAATAACAATAGGTACACATAACATATAACAAAGTGAAAACACAAGTGCTAACACCGAGTACAAATGGATTTATGTAACTGTTTATAACTATATTTCCTCAAATTCAACAAGTGTCACATGTTACTATTACAACGACAATTTACGAATGTACCAAAACATATGAGCCGCGTCAAGCATTTACATAGGTTAATTTATGGTGATTTTTGGTCATTTTCAGTTTTATACAGTATCGAAAGCTCTTTTTATTACCTGTAAGAGAATGAATACATTATTTGGTATCATAATGCAAAAGAGATATGTAAATTAAGTTGCAAACACGTATGTGACGTAATAAAAAGTAACTGACGTCAGTTTATTTGTTTGACGTCGACATTAAGCTTTGGTGACAGTGATTTTATTTCCAAGTAAGGAAAAAAAAACAGCCATGCAAAGATTCTTATTTTTTTTCGTAAAGCAACACTGTATAATCGCATCAATTGTGTCCTATATTGTCTTTACTTTTCACGTTGGAATTTCAAGGACGCCGCAATTAAATTTTCTCTACACAGCTTTGACGTCATTTTTCTCGATGACGTCATAATAGGCATAAGGAAGGAAATCGCATGGCGCGGCTCATATACTCATACTACTGGTAGAAAGAACACAACATGGAAACTGAAAATATACATTGCGTGAGGACAAGATTAACAAACTACAAACTGTGCACATGTGACGTCCATAAATAACAGAGTGCAAGACAAAAATCTATATTACATTGTACATGTTATCTTAATTAAAACAACCGTTTAATATATATATGCAATATATCTTTATATAACCGTAATAACAAAAATACTCGTATATTAATTATAAATAACTAAACAATAATAAAATCTAGCTATGCATCCAGCACTATAATTGAGAGATACAAAACGAATATTCGCAAAACAACAAATGGAATTAAACATCATATAGCATCAGATCGCAAAATTTCACATATAAAAATAATAAAGATGTAAGTGTTCGTCTACTTGGCGTTAGTTCATAACATCTGGATATTTCTATTTCCAGATAAACCGGATTTAGTCAAGATATGTCAACAGGCTAGGTACCCGATGACTGTGTAGTGTATGCTTGCCTACTTGTAGGTTGTGGTGATGTTGTAGATATTTCAGGACGGCTCGAAATGAAAAAAGTTGTGGTCCCCACCTCTTTTTCCAGGCCTGAAATTGACACCTTGCTGTACATAGTACACTGTGCTACTTTATCCGGACATTTACAGTGTGTATAGGCCACACAGTGGGCATCTTGGATGCAAAGTTTACGACATGTTGTCAGATTCGCCTTTTTGTCATCATCATTTTCAAAGCCGCGCGCGACACCATTTATTCCTGTATCGTTGAATTTAATCTGAGACTTTAACTTCTCTGAAAATATGTTACTTTGCCAAGTCGGTGAGTCAGCTTTGACCGAGTAGGTGTTGTCTCCGTTCTCTTTTAACATGTAGCAAGTATTGTAATGTATACTATTACTGTTGCATTTGGTGCATATCGTTACACCAACGCATTCTACATCTTCCAGGCATTTCTCTACACATTCAGAACTCAAGTCCACCTCTGTTTCCTTATAGTGGCTATGCAATCTGGTTTTCTGCAACTCGACTCCAGCAACCAAACTATCACATGAATCAACTTGCCCTTTTTCTCGAAGGTATAAACAATATACGTGTTTGTTAGTGTCGATATTTGTACGAATTCTGTCATAGTCCACATTCATTTTCCCCATATATCTTTTTTGTAAACAGAAGCTCAATAGAGGATAATTTATACGCGGTCGGTACAGGACTCGTTTTAACTTCTGACGCCCATGTCATAGCATCGCCATTTAATGGAGGGGGAGCGCCAACGGTTATTGTCTTGGTTTCGACTGATTTGGAGAAGTCAGATGCGGACTGCATTTGGTTGGAATCCATATCAAAACCACCGCTTACTCTAAACAGTCCTGAATAGCTGGCTTTGACAGCCACATTAACACCTCTCTTCGTCTCTTCCTCGTACTTAGTTGACGACATTTTATGCTCGTAGATGAATCTCGCACCAAATGTTACCTCTGTTGGAAAGTGGGTCCCATATGTTTCGAAAAATTCATTGTATAGTTCAGGATTCCAGTCTGCTGCATTAAGCTTATGGACCCACTTAACAAAGACGGGGTCAAAGTCCGGTGCCCCTTCAGTTATCAGCTTACTGAAATAGTAATTACATTTGGCTGACGATATGATGAAGACAGATTCTCCAGTAGACATTTCCTTTGACGATTGCTTATATCCTGCACTTGCAGAAAAACTCATTCCCCACCCACCTGCACTTACACTAGCTGAAACTGACAACGACTTCGAAAACTCGTATTTTGTTTGAATTGTCGTTGATGTAAACGAGGTTACACACGAGACATCCGGTATAATTACAAGTCCAAGTGGTACACTGTATCGGCAATCAGCGGTCATTCCTCCAGAAGAATAATCGTGGCGAAATATAGGGTATGTGAAACCAGGGTCGTGACCGGTGGCGAGTGGGAATCCTTTCAGTATGTTGTAGCCTAGCAGAGCGTAATCGACGTCGGGAAATGTTTGCTTGAATTCTGAACCTTGACATTCCTGTAACTGGTAGTCCTGACGCATCTCTACATGAAATGATATAATACAATCATGATTAATCATTGTCCTCTTTAGCTTAGCTTATTCTCTTAAAGACATTAAATGCTAGCAGTACAGCTCACGCGCAAAAACAACAAATTCCGCGATCCGCGGAGTTTGACGACATCAAGTGTTTGCGGAGTCGACTCTGCATCGACCATCTGGTCGCCGAGTCGATGCGTCTGTTCGCCGAGACACACCGCGGAACACCTCGGCATAATGCCAAGGAAATTGTTGGTGATATGATGCCGAGTCACTCGGCGAACAATCTTATAAACTATAATTTACCTTGAATAGAAACTGATTACAAGTTCCGAATCATAATGTTTATTAAATGTGGATTAACTACGTTCGGACATAAACAAGCAAAGCACACCCTACTACCGAAAAGTAAAATTAATTTGTTTGTAGAACAATATGGGATTGTTAGCATTGTTGGCAGATATACAAGAGTCTCCTTTTTCAAATTTCAAAATGTATTTCACACCCTTGCCCATGACAGTGTGTTCTGTCTTTTTAAACGCCGCGCATAAAAGAAAACCGTTTTCGCAACTAGCTGTAGGAGGAGTGATAATTGTGTGTTTGATTATGCAATTAACAGTTTGAAGCAATGGAGAACTCATATCTGATTGTAGTAATCGTATTATCCCGAGTCTTTGGATTCCCCGATACAAACGTGTCAACTGTCTCAATCGAATACATGTGCATGCAACTTCTCCCATCTTTAGCCATTACTCGATAACCCCATATATGCCAGATTTTCATTCGTAAAAGCAAATTATGGGTGGGTAATATATGATTCTATTTAAAGATTTGATAAATAAGCGCCAAATCAGGACAGTTGTATTTCAACATGCTTTAATCACCTGACACGGTTTGCACGCGTCGTGAACAACTATTTTCGGTTACAACTCCTAGATGAAATAAATTAATTTCTTTGTCCTGATAAAAAAGCGCGCGAAAATTGGCGTGGGTGTATTTATTGGTAAATAAAACTTTCGTAATGGGTAAAACGTTCAGATCATTTAATTTCCATTCAAAGTTTCGTTGTGAATTTCAACCAAAGTACCGAGGTATCTCGCGAATTATTTGCAGCCCAATTTGGACGGCGGTATTCCCACTGAACAACGCGTGTATCACCAGAAGCAATGTGTTAATTTAAATTTAGATGCAACATGTTCACGTCATTTTCTGCAAATCGAGACGAAGTTAAAGTTATCATTTTAAAAATAAACCAACATTTGATTTTATTCAAATGGTCAATATTATTTATATTTGTATCGTCTGTGTATTTGAGCAACTCTAATGCAAATAGATATAGTTTTTTGTTCGATGTTTAAACCAAGTCTCGTTTCCGAGATTAAACTGTGTTTTTTCGATATGGTAACTGACCTACAAAATCATTTGTTTTGACAGATGACATCCGATGGTAATTGTATGAAGTATGCAGAGAAGCTGAAGAAATGTTAAAACAATCGCGTAGGATTAATCAAAGCAATGAAGTTGTTCGCATTATCTTAGACGCAACTCAGTTTTCAAAATGATGTTATGCCTCTCCAAGCAAATATTCAGCAATCAATACAACCAGGACCTTCTTGAATACAATGGCTGTTTAAACAAGTTAACATGTTTATAATGTGATTCACATAGCTACTGAAAAACACCCTATGACGCATAGGCGTTTACAAGTAACAGGATACAAGATCTTAACTACATTGTAAAGCCTGTTGTTCATTAATGTTCCTTATTCTTGATCATACAAATAGTTTTCCGAAAAGGCTTGATGTATAATACAATGCATATTTCAAAACTTTACAATGGCAGGAACACAATATGATCGGAAGAAATACGTATTAAATATCCTTGTATAATGACACATCAGACCACCATGGCATGCAACTGTTTGTCCTTAACTGTTAATACTCTCTTGGTTAGTCGTTGGAAATTCTACATATTCGATAATTATCTTCCTGCTTTCTTGGACAATTAAGAAACTATATTCAGCCTGCTGGTAAGCACAATATATAAATGGAGGGCAGGCTTGGCTGGGATATTGATTTTTCAGACCGCGATTCCCGGGCGTTGTATCCGATTGCAAAGAAACAATACGTATTCAACTGTTTGTTTGAAACCTGAGGGCGCACTGCCATGTTTTCAGCGCTAGCATGCACGTAGGCCATGCTAAAGTACGGTATACTTTTCCACACTGAAATTGAGGCCTTGACATACATTATTGCATTTTTAAGTGGGTTTTAACATGCGATTTAGTTGCAGTTTCATAACATGTAACCGCTGCGTGCTGTACACATGACGCTTGTAATATGATCCGTGGGAAAAAAAACTAGACCTCTTAAAGGGAGCTTAATTATTTAAATGAAATAAGAAAACGAATGAGATTTATTGCATGAAATTGTGTTCCCCATTTACATGTTGTACTACATGTTTGTGCTTTATTATTCACATATCCATAATATTTATAATGTGTATATGGAAAAAACGATCATATAAAGTAAAACATGTTAGATAATAAGACGAGACTTAATGTCATTTGCAGTACATAGGATCAACACTTTTTTATGGAAAAAAAATAAACATAATAAAATGCAACATGAATTCAAAACCATAAATAAATATAATTAAAACATGTTATGTGTTTCCATTATACAATTACTCGATTTTATAAGGCTTGTTTCAAACAGAATTTGATAACTCATCGCACTTAATAAAATAACTCATCCTGTTACGTATATATACCAGTAAAGCATGTCTCGTAGGAAAAGAATATAAATACACGTCTAAAAAACGTTAAGTGTATTATCAATAACGTAAAAAATGGCTAGCTTGTAGGGGATTTTCTTGTCTTTTCTTTATTTTAGAGTGTGCAAATTTAGTATCAGTTTAACGATCGGTATGTCCAGCTCGAAAATTGGAATAACAAATATATATCAGGCATTTGTGTTACACACGGAAGTTTTAAACATGAAAGTAGTTTATAAAATATCAGCTAAGTCTGCCCGACTTAAGTTATTCATTGAAAATAATTGACATTGCCAATATGTTCTTCCCATTGCACAAAATCTTAAAACAGCAAGCCCAAAAATCACAGGACGTATTTGCAAACCTATTTTATCATAAACAAAAACAAGCTTTGCATGGGTATCGATTGCAACAGACCGGGATTTTCCAAAGCCGTATCAGATTTCACAAGTGCAATGTAAAGTTATGAGGTGTTCGCCATGGCTCTTATAAATATTATGTGTATTTACATAAACGAAATATCACGCGCACAAGCCCTTCCGTTCATCATGTTAAAGGTACACGATCTTCAACAATAGACAAATACATACTAATAATACATGCCATGGCCAAAGCGTCCCAACAATATATACCAGAGTTCAAGCCTCATTTTTATATTATAACGGGTATTTGAACATTATATACATACTTTGAAATTTTTACCAGTTTAAGATTTAGAAAAATATGTTGTTAAAGGTTTAATAACCGTACGGTCAAATATAACATTATATCAAAGCGCTGAAGGCACTGAAATTATTCGCTATTGCATAATCTAAGACGCAACTCAGTTTTCAAAATTATGTTATAGCTTTTTTATTTTATTTTTTTTTAATTTATAAAGAGTGTGTCTTAAGTACAGGTCGAGATGTATGTGCACTGAAATAATAATGACAAAATACCAACAATATGTCTCTCTTTTTTCGCAATTGGTTGCTGCACTTGCAACCATCTTTAGAATTTTGGTTGCCTTGCCTAAAAATAACAAGCCTAGAATCATGTACATGTTGTGTTATGTGTATCTAATACTTTTCTTTTTTTGGCCAACATGACAGACTTTTAATGCATCATGTCTTGTTGTGAGCCGGAATTGAATCATTTCCTAGGCCTAACTGATCTACAGTCGCCAATTTGCATTCTATATTTAATTGGATTTAGTTGTTTTAAGCTTTGACAAAGCTAGTTGCCCTGTTTTTTAAGCCCAACTGTAACCAACTTTTGCAATTGAGTTTCCTGTGCTTAAATCTACTGGCGCCAGGCTAACAGGCAGCCCCTAAACCTATTAGTTATTAATGATGTAAGATCTGACAGTGTATTGAACTCATTCAATTTGCAAGTCTGAAGACATTAAAGGGACCTTTTCACATGTAGGTAAATTGACAAAATTAAACGATTTAATAATTTGGAGAGTTCTGTTGTTGTCGTTACATTTTTTCATACTACGAGTATCGCATACATAAATAATAAAATACATCTCACATTGTATGAGCATTGTATGAGCACGGATGGCCGAGTGGTCTAAACGATATACTTTTATTGCAGGGGTCAGTGGTTCGAGCCCAGTTGAGGGTAACTTTTTGTGTTTCTTTAATTTTATTCTTGTTTTTTTTTTAATGGAGCTTTTAAGATCCAATGTTTACATTGATCAATATTAAGCATTTATTGACAAAATGTGAAAAGGTCCCTTATAGATGTTTACTAAAAAGTGCCATAAGGTAAACATATAGAACTAATTGGTTGTGTATTTGATTTAAAAGTGATTTTGTTTATTTGCCTTGTCAGCGAGGTTACTTTGAATTTATTATCACTTTTATCTGTTTTTTTTTTCAAATCATAAATAGAAAAGATAATTCAAGCTTCATTTTGGGAAAACAGGGCTTAATGCATATGCATTAATTGTCATCCAAGTATCAGAGAATGCCTTTAAACGAAAAACACCATAACATCAGAAAGTGTCGTCCTTGATTAGCTTGTGCTGACTGCACAGGCAAATCAGTGTGCACAGGACACCACCTTTTTGACATGCATTAAGCCACGTTTTCCCTTAACGCAGCCATTATGTACAGATTTCAATGACAGACTAGCCAATGTCGTTTTACAAGCTGCAAAACATTATCGATTACATACACACACTAACTCTTACTGTCTGCAGTGTACCAGTGGTGAAGTATAAACAGGCTAATCAGTAAGCACAGGCAGATGCGGTGGTTATCGTTCTTAGCGTAGTTAAGAGCAGACCGACTTGAAAAACTTGCTCTTAACCTTAGTTCTTCGGAAGCGAAAAACTAAAAATATCAGGGTATTATTTGTATCTGTGTCTTATATTCGTTAATTAGAAAATTATTTAACATTTGTTTTAATATTCAATCAATATTTGTTAATATTTTGGTTCGGCGAATCGCAACGTTTCAAACGCGGCGTGATTCGGCTGATCGATGCCGAGGCAGAAACAGACGCGGCGTCACTCTGCGAATTATCGCCGAGTACCTCGGCGGCCTGCCCAGTGAATACTCGTTGTGGATGCGGAGAAACTTCGAAAACAAAAGAATATGTCCGCGGCGTTGCCGCAGACTTTGTTCGTTTTGCGTGAGCTGTACTGGTATGCATATAATTGATCTACTTTCTTTTTTAAAGTGACCATCAAATGTTTGTAGATATCCACTGGGACATGAAAACAAGGACGAAATCTCCTCCGTATAAACTTTACAATATAATGTTTTTTAAAGATAAAGCTTGCTAGTACCTTATACATGGATATATATTTATCTCATATCTTTAAAATTGGTCACAGCTTTTTTTTTAACAAGAAAGCGCACAAAACATTAGGTACTGTTACAAAATATTGTCTAAACGATCATTTAGAAAAACACACATATACTTTCATGCATTATATGAATGTCACATGACATTTTTGTAGCAATGGTTTTTTATGCATGTAGATTTTGTATAACTCTCAAGTTACGAGTACAATACGTAAATAATAAAAAATGAGGTTCTCGTAACTGCGCTTATACCTTTAATTGACTGGCACACATATTACAAATACCTTATACAACAAAACATCGTGCACAACAATGTAAGAGTTTTATATTTTATTCATTTTTAATATACACTTTTATGTTATTCAAAGGGACTGTAAACCACGAATGACGAAAAAAGAAAGTTCTAAAATACCGTATTTTGTTACAATTATTAGTTTATATTAATTAAAATATCACGACTGGTATATGAATTTACTTGAAAAAAGTTGTTTTTTTACCTTATTTTTGTATTTACTTATTTTATTTGGGTTTGCACACCCAGTAAAAATAAATAAATAAAAAAATACATGATTCATCGTCACGTGGTAAACCCAGGAATGCAAATTGTGCATGCGTAATGAATTGTATATATTTTATATATATAATGATCAATCTACTTGCGTTATTTATAGTGTGTATATCGTTATGTCACCTATTTTCGCGATTTCACATCGCGAAATTTAATTACCGAATATACTGAAAATATTAACTTTTTTTAAGTAATGTAATATACCAGTCGTGATATTTTAATCAATATAAACTAATAATTGTAAAAAAAATACTGTATTTTAGAACTTTTCTGTTTTCGTCATTCGTGGTTTACAGTCCCTTTAAAGCACGTTTTCTAATAAAAGGTAAATATAAGAATTAGGTGTTTAATAATAATACATTTTTTAACAATATTCAACGGGGAGTTAATCTTTACTATTTTATCGGCGATCGTATGTATTGTAGTCAAACGTGTTACACCTTATTTTAGTAAATGGCCCAACTCTAAAATCCACCCCCCCCCCCTCAAACAAAAACAACATCTTGCAACAATATATTGCATAATGTAAATTTTGAAAGCAAATCAACAACAATCGTCGCTTGAAATAGTTTTTTCTTGATAATGTTGGTGTCAAACATGACGGAAATGTATGAAGGCATTTATACTGTTTCCTTGTTTCACCTTTGTAAATGCCTGATTAGGACTTTTGTAAAACGTTTTTACAACTTTAACAGAAAAACGGTACATGTTAAATACTTTAGTATAAAACTATCGACCAACTTGCCTATATTCAAGTCATACTTCTGCCCAGATTGTCCTTGCTTGGAGGAGATAGCGGAAGTTAGAGACTGAAGGGCACTAAAAAAAGAAAATAGTATATGTTTACCAATAAACTTGAAAAACTACACTAATCCAAAAGACATTTAAGAAAACAGCATATGGTGATGTAATTTAGATTCAAGTATACGGTAGCTTGATTGTGTTAAGTTTTTTACCTTTTCTCAATCCTAACCTGACATGGTTAATGTGTTAATTTCGTGAAAAGAATCAGTGATTTCAAAGCAATTAAATGTCTTCGAATCCCAGCCACTCACACAAAAAGAGTAGATTTTTGCTCTGGAATATCATTAAAACCTAACTAACGCTTTTACTCTTATATAAAACAGTAAAATAAAAAACAACTTCTCTTTGAAACTCTTAATTATGCACTGTGTATGTACACATGCAGCAACATGTATAACTAGACCGTTCGTTTTAACATGTAGTACACACATAGGAAATTGCAATGACAAGTCAACCGATGTCCTTTGATATAGGTGCTTTTATATTATCAGGATGACCTCACCAGTATATCAAAACCACTGCACTATAATACTACTAAATATTGAACCCATTGCATCTTATATATTTAAGAAGTTTGTACAGAAGGCATGCATAGCGTTCGATATTACCGGTAACTTAAAGATAAATATAGAAACTAGAAGAGGATAAATAGTAACTAGTTGCGGAAAAAAAAGACAAATAACAGTTACAACCTGTGATGTCGTGTGTCCATCACAACAAACAATGCTACCACTAAGCCAACCATAACAGCAATCTGCAGCAGTTTCGACAGCGTCTTTACCACCTGTAATTGTTTTCAATTGTAAAAACTAGTAAATCGGATACAACTCTCTGGAGCAGACGATTCTATTTCATCCCTTGTATATCAAGGTTCACATATAAATATATCCCTAGAGTTTCGTGCTATTTTGTACCGGCGTTTATGTGCTTAGTATTTTTGTGGAAAAGATATTCATTCTTTTGTGCTCTGCCATCTTACTGAACAGTTAACAAATCTGAAAATGTAATAATCGACAATTTCACTAATATATTAAACTGCTGATTCTCTTTTCACTCTAGTCGTTGTATAACATTTTAATATATTTTACACGAAGTCCGCAATGTTCAAAATCATATTTCCCATTTTAATTACCGCTTGTACTCGAAATTACTCCTCGATTAATGAGAAATGTGATTATAATAATACTCACTGATTTCTTGCATCCATTTATGCGTTGCATATTAGTATTGCTGTTGTCTGCATCCACCACATCCGTGTTTGGAATGCCATCGACTTTACCAAGGTGGTATACCACTCCTCCTTTAAAACGTTTTAGTTTTTCATTATCTTCCTTTAGTTTAACGTTCTCCATATAGATCTCGTGTTGCTTTACATCGGCAGCCGCCATTTCCTGAAGTTTGAATTACCACCTTCTATGTTAAAATAGTTATTTTAGACACTTGTCTCATATTGATACACACAATCATTTCCCTTCTACCTTCTATGTTTGAACAAAATGAAGTTCTTAAATCTTTATATGGGTGTCTTTTATTTATCAATTATATTGACATTAATATTCAGAATGTTTATATCAAAATTTGAATTATCAGTTTCAGGGATGTACACGCGTTTGTATACATATATAGTCTATTTGTATCAAAGGTATAAAAATGTATAATTGTCGATGATTTCAACTAGTTTTGATCCACACAAAACCAATGCCTACTGTTTGATCCACCTTTTCTGAAACAGGTGTTTCCATCAATTTCTCTAAATCTATAAGATAATGACATTTATGTACCACATGATTTTGAAGAACTCAATTAGTCGTACAATAGGAACTTTTGAAACTTTCAAGACATCATGACTACTTCTGCAGTTATCGTCAAAAACGATTCTGATAGGGTATTTTCCCTTATAAATTTCAGCAGTTTTGGACCAGAAAAAAATGAAAATTTCAAATTTTGGATTTGATTGTTTATCGGTTGTTATACACATTTCAGGATGTCTTAATTAAATTTGGTGCATTTTTTTTATAAAATATCTAAAAACTGGGAAAAAATAAACGGATCAAGACATTTCAAAAGTGCATAGTTGACCAACTTATGGTCATAAGCTATTCACACGTGAATGCTATCTTGTTTGGTTCGTTTTCCTATTGTTACCGGGTAAATATGTTATACGCCTTTAAGTACTTGTTTAATATGTTAACAGCTTAAAGCGGCAACCCATATTTATTTTTTTTAATTATCGAAATTAACATACACTAGCTAACATTTAATCTCAAAATGAACGTAGTTTTAACAAATCATAAATGCATGAATTACCGCACATGAAAAATAAAATATTCATTTGCCCGAATATCAACAATATTGTTAAAGGTGGAAATGAGCTAATTTAATTTTCTTAGTGACTTAAATATATTTACATACAATAAAAGTTAGATTTTAATGGTTATCTAAGAAATACATTGTGATCTCATTCATATTATTAAATACACGTATACGTCTAACACGATTAATTTAGAGACTTTTCATGTACAGTAATTGTTAACAAGGACTTTATCATTGTTTTCATCATGATACAAACATAGTTGTAAAAATGTTCTGTCGCTTTAAACACAATTATTAGTATTGGGAAGCGACACTATAAACATAAAAGTACTTCCATACATGTTCTTATATAGATATGTCCCACTCTATATTTGCAACTATGGCTTTATATAGGCAGGATTGTACGAATTTCTTGTAAAATAAAAACAAGTATATACAGTGCGAGATAAAAACAATGGTGTTTATTTATTCGGGCGCTTTCAATTTGAGGGGTGTAACCGTTTACCTGAAATTGAAATTTTACCTGTAAAGCGCATACATCTATCTTATCTTTGAATTAGTTCGTTTAATCGTTTACATAAACACGTTTAGTTTTTTTCACGAACTGTAAGACAAGTGTTTTTCTTTATGAAGAAGTATTGCATAATAATGGCTCTCCTAGGGCAATACAGATCACACTACTCAATTAATATCTGTAATGTTTCCTACAAATAAATATTTAAAATACATTACCTTAATGCCCGCAACTTTTACAATTCCTAATATGATATGATTATCTTACCTTTTAACAATTTGGCAACAAAAACTGATATTATATTATAAATTAGTCTCCCAAAAGTTAGCGCTGCTCGTATATGCAAATAAAAATACTCTGTGTTTGCATAAAAACGTGCTAAATACAGTACTCCAACAAAAAGGTTCAATAACTCAGTAAGTGTATATGTATTATATATGCACATTGTGTTATTGAACCAGGTGACCATTGTCAACTTGGTTCAATAATTCAGTAACTGTATATTCACTATATATGCATTTACTGAGTAAGTGCGACAAGGTGAATATTTAAACATCATTTTTGTTGGAGCACTGTACACACATACTTTTCATGGAAAGAAGGATAATATTCGACGCAACAGAACACCAGAGCGTCGGTATTCCGTGTGAAAATGATGTACAGAAACAGAAAGTAGAAATCCCACTAAATGATACAGGTAAAATGTCTGTACTTTTGACTCTTGTCCATATAAACTTAGTATTTACTTTTATTGTATAGGTAGAAAAAAAAACAATCCGGCTTGGCATGACACCCCTCAGACAAAAATATGATCACATTTTATTTGTCTAATATTGATCTAGAAAAACGTGTCACATTTTTTTTTTATAAAATGTCAAGCAAACATTTTACAGCTACTTTCTGTAAGTATATGGGATATACCCTCATATGTGCAGAAAAAGGGGTTTAAATTAATTTTCAGACATTATTTTGCAAATCTGTTACAAGCTTTTCTATAAAAAGGTTTTGTAAGGAGAATGCAATTATAATCTTGCATATAGTTACTCATACTAACCAATGCATGATGTTCAAAACAGACACATCCGCTAAGAAATTGGAAAGCTATAACACATCTAATTCCTTTACAATGAGAAAAAATTACAAATAGCCATGAAAAAAAATCCCCACCCTCTGATATTGGAAATCATAATAAGGTCATTAACTAGAATTTATCATAGCCCTGTCTTCGCGGGCCGCAAAAATGTCAAAAATAGCTTTAATCCAAAGCATCCCTTATGGGCAATTGGACAACCTTTAAAAAAAAAATACCTCAAAGAAATCTGTCCAGCCGTTTACTCACAGTCGGCCGGTAACCAAGCAATATTTCGAGCCCGTTTGTCCATGAGAATAAATCTAGAACAGACTTCCAAACAATATTTTTAAGTTTTCTCCCCTTAATCGCGTCCTAATCCTTTAAAACAACGAGGCATTTCACATAATTACGAAATCCGGATAGGGCCAAGTTGATTGTCGCGTGTCGACCTTCGAGGTCGACGCACGACATTCAAGCGACGCACGATATGACACTCGACATTTGAAGTCGACATGCGACAATCAAGATTTGAGTGTCGCATATCGCACTGGGTTTTAGAAAAAAAAAATGCAGAAAATCTTGACTGCCGACTGAATTGTCGACTATCATATCGTGCGTCGCGATATATGTCGCGGGTCGCTTCGCATGTCGACTTCAATTGTCGCATGTCGACTTCAATTGTCGTGTGTCGACCTTCGAGTGCGACACTCGACATTTGAGCGACGCACGATACGACGCGCGACATGCGATATGACTCTCGACACTATATCGAGCAATAGTCGCGCAAGTGTCGCATGTCTTTTGTGCTTGAGTTTTTTTCAAAGACGCATTCAAACGAACTAATGAATTTCGGATATTCGAATCAATGCTCGGGAATTAGTTCTTTATGTCTAGCAATTGTTACGTAATAGCTATTTATTGGATTGTCAGGGCAATTGAACAATAATTATAATAATGATAATGATAATGATAATGATAATGATAATGATAATGATAATGATAATAAGACGAAGAAGAAGAATAAGAAGAAAAAGAAGAGGAACAAGAATTCTTATAATATTACTAATATTGCTACTACTACTACTACTACTACTACTACTACTACTACTACTACTACTACTACAACTACTACTACTACTACTACTTCTACTGTTTATACTTAAAATAATAAAAATACTCATGATACTACTACAGCTTATAATTATTATTATAATTTAAAGAAGAACAAGAAGACGAAGACGAAGAATAATTAACATAATAACAATAATAAGCATGATTAAATTGAAGTGATAAACATTTTAATTAAAAATAGAGACTCACCTGCGCTCTTTCACCTTTTCATTTAAACATCTCTCATTGTGGGATGTGTATTGTTATTGTTTGTTTACGAAAAAATCACACTCATAATTATCTGTGTAATAATACTAAGCCAAAGATACGCCACAACCAAGCGTTTGTACTTCCGGTCGTTCGCATGAAAACAAGCAATTTCAAAATAAACTTTTACAACAAGTTATGGGTGTTGGCGATGTTTATTTATAATCATTTCTTTCGTACGTTCCGTGTTTTGTTTACTTGTCAAACTTTACTTCTACTTATCTTCCTCAATGTTTTGTTGATTAGACAAGCATGTCACACCAAACATGTGTTATTTATTTCCTTGTTACATTTTTGTTAATTCATATATGTTTATTTTGAAGTTTATTATATTTTACGCGATGACATGTTGCATGTGATGTTGATTTTACATTTGACCTTTTTGCCGTAAACTTATTGAAAACCCAAGTTGTGGTAAACATGGTAAGTAATTGGGCTCCGTGCACTTTTTTCATAAAACGACGGTTGTTAAACCAACTGGACTAATGTGCGCACACTTCGAAAAGAAAGAACCACACGATAGCCGCCATTGACATATTTCCACTAAAAAACTGGAATAAAACAAACTTCAGGAAATGTTTGCCGAATTCGAAATTCGCATTGTACTCTGTTTTTGTACTCTAATTTGAAACATAATATGAGTTTTGTACACGCTTATAATATATCATGTATATGTGTAGAATATAAAATGACATATATAATTATGGACATTTAAACATACAGGCGTTATGTGTTTAAATAAATTATGACACTGGCCGCATATGACATAAGACCCATTTTCGCATGACGTGGCTTATTTATATCTCACTTTTTGCTCTATACACTTAAATTCACTTCTTATACAAAACTTACAATTTTTCTTTATTTCTTGATTACTTATCCGATTCATTTCATCCAATTTTGGAAAATGAACAAATAACTAATATTTAAATATCTCCAAGAAATTGTATTCGAGTTGATCCTCGATTCGATGGATTATCATTAAGCGATCAGTATCACCCTGAAATACATAGCCACAAGGTCGAGTCTTTACACTTATTGAACTAGTAAAAATAATGTTGTTTGTTGTTGTTTGGTGTTTTTTTGTTGTTGTTTTTTTGGGGGGGGGAGGGGGGAGAGGATGTGGATATTTTGATTGCCGAGCAAACGTTCGTTATGTGTGATGTGATACTTGTGTGAATTCTTCGTAATGGTTTTTATTCAAATATTAGAACAACTATGCTTTTTCGATAATATTTTCCTGGTAAAAAAATAATATTGCAATCAATATACCAGAAGTTCGTATACTTTCATGTGCACGTGCAACATGATATAACCACACCCGTAAGTAATACAGAACCTCATGGATGAGTGAGTTTAATGCAACTGTGTATGCTATGTTCTCAAACAAACAATGTGCGACACATCAAGTGGATATTTCGAGCCTTCTATGCGAATTTAGAATTATAAAAGTGTTAAGTAAGATGTGCCTTAGAGCGTAAAGTGTTTTCTATGTTGGTAATTGATTTCGTCATCGAGAAGTATACAAATTTCGACAGTTATATTATTTTCCAATTTTGTATTGACATTACCATGGTAACCTTGTGTGATTTGATTAAAAAGCATTTAAAAAACCGTTGAAGTTGTTTTTAACCTTCAAAACTACGCTTAATTACAACACAATTAACAGACGCAATGTTTACACCGAAAAACGACGATTGCTAAAGACAGATCTTCATTACAGCCTTCTTCCTAATGGAACATATTCTATTTTTAAAGCATGGTAATTTACGGCATACGTTTAAATGCTATAATGGTCGTACAAAAATGTCATATACAATGTTTTACATTTTCAGTTCAATAACGTTATAC
Source organism: Dreissena rostriformis (assembly GCA_007657795.1). Taxonomy (NCBI): domain Eukaryota; kingdom Metazoa; phylum Mollusca; class Bivalvia; order Myida; family Dreissenidae; genus Dreissena; species Dreissena rostriformis. The sequence goes on along the minus strand of VMBQ01006704.1, from coordinate 21,761 downwards.
TCTATATTTGAGCCACTATAAACATTCAACAAGACAATTTTTCATAATAAATGAGACTCGTTCTGGGAGTAACGGTGCTTTTTGCACGTGCATCAAGTGTCGTCACAATAAAGCCTCTCTGTTCGGCACATTCTAATCAGGAACGACATTTTTCGCTGATATTGTATTTTTTGTTTAAAGGAAGTCTATGCTTAGCGAAAATCCAGTTTTGGCGGAAAGTATCGTCCCTGATTGGCGTGTGCTGAATTCACACGCTTATCTGGGACGACACTTTACGAACATGCATTAAGCCCGGTTTCCCGAGAGCGAATATACAATATATCAAGTATTTCTAGCACGCTGGTTAAAGTCAGATGGTAAAATATTTTACCTGAGACTGATGCTATTTTAATACAAAACACAGCGGATTTATAGTATCCTAGTAAGTTTGGATGAGTGTAACACAAACGCATTCCACGTCGTCTCATGGCGCGCCCGAACTAGTCGATATACCTGCGCCAGCCATCTGGTATTGAAAACATCGACATAGTATGGAGCTGTAGAAAAGTCTTAACTTCGGGTTAAAAAATCCATATACCAGCGGGTTTATCGCGGAATTGAGAAAGTACGACCTAACACCAAACTGAAAGGCCACCTTACTTCCGGTGGTTTTGTGGAACGTCCAGAATTCATCGTCAATAATTAATACTAAATGTGGCAAAAAGCTGAAAAGGAATATTGTCGTTATAACTAGCATGATCATAGTGTACTTTGTGGATTTTATCTCTATTACTTTAATCTTTCTTTTGTTGCTGTCTTCTGATTGTTGTTTATTAACATCCTTCTTAAATTTAATATTTTTATCACATCTCCTATATCTCTTCTGTCTGAAAATGACGTTAAAGCTCTTATTTCTCAATTGCAAACTAAAACTTGTGAACTTGATGTTTTACCAACAAATGTTCTTAAATCACATCTAAATGACATACTCCCTCTTTTAACCAGGTTAGTGAATCTTTCATTAAAACAAGGAGTCTTTCCGCTGAAATGGATGCAAGCCATTGTACGACCTTTGATCAAGACAATTGGTCTTGAACTTGAAATCTCGAACTATAGACCAGTAAGCAATCTCCCATTTTTGTCCAAATCGATCAGACTTAATATCCACACCGATAGTAATAACCTTTTACCAAAAAACCAGTCGGCATATCGGCGACATCATTCATGTGAGTCAGCCCTGCTGCGACTTATCAATGACCTTCTGGATGGCATGGAGAAACAGGAAGTTACCGCCTTAATAGCCATCGATTTAAGCGCTGCATTTGACACGGTGGACCACAACATTCTTCTGGACGTCCTTAAAAGTCAATATGGCGTCTGTGCCACCGCATTTAACTGGTTGGACTCGTATTAACGACCGCGTAGTTACCGTGTCAAAATTGAATCAACGATGTCAGCTCCACGCCAGCTACAGTGTTCTGTACCACAAGGAAGCCGTCTCGGGCCTTGGCTATATTTATTATACGAAGGAACGCTCTTCGATGTCATTCCGCAGCCTATTTCTGTGTATGGATTCGTTGATGATCACACTGCAAATATACGCTTTACTCCAACACCATCAATGGAACGCAAAGCAATACACGACCTTCAATATTGCACAATAACCATAAACGACTGGATGAATGGGAATAAGCTAAAAATGAATAACTCAAAAACGGAATTTATAATGTTTGGTAGTCGGAAACAACTTGACAAGTGTGCAACTGAATCAATTGTCATTATAAATGATGCAATTCCAAAACAAAAGTGTATACGCTATCTTGGTGCCTTTCTAGATGAAACACTTAATTTTAAGGAGCATATAACGCGTAAATGTAGAACAGCCATGCTTAATTATTTTAAAATCAAAAGCATCCGAAAATATTTAACAAGGGAAGCAACCGAGATTCTTGTTTTATCATTAGTTGTTTCCCATCTGGATTACTGTAACGTCTTATTGTGTGGAGTCGCCCAGTGTGATCTTAATAAAATGCAGAGAATTCAAAATATGTGTGCAAAGCTAGTTTTAAATCGGAATAAATACGATAGTTCCAAGCAAGCATTGTTCGATCTCCATTGGTTACCGGTAAAGACCCGAATCGAGTTCAAACTATTGACCTTTATGTACAATTGTTCCCGTGGAAACGCGCCGGCTTATCTCACGGAACTGTTAACGCTCCAACTTACGAAGCGGAACTTGAGATCAGCAGAAAATAATGTGATGAGCTACACAGTCCCTGTAAATAAGCGACGAACATTCAGCGATAGGGCTTTCCGGACTGCTGGCCCAAGAATCTGGAACACTATTCCATTAGCATCGTCGGATACCCACGACTAATTCATTCCGTTACTCTCCAGCATTAGATAAATGGAGAGTAGCGGAATGCGTCGAACGTGGGTATCCGACGATGTTCCATTAGCGATCAGGCAGTCAGATACATTGGATTCTTTCAAAAGAAACCTGAAGACATTTAATTTTAGGAAGTTTGACACACTGTTCTAAAATGTATTAACTTTTAAATGTGCTTATTTAATGTGTGTTTTAAACCCCACCATCCATGCACTCATTAATTAATTCCTTCATTATTTATTTATATATTTATTTATTTTAATGTAAGTAGTGTTTTGATTTATCTATTTTGTTTGGTTATTTTATTTAGGGCTTTGTATATATGTATAATTTTTCGTTCAAAGTGTTTATCAGATTTTAGTTACTACCTATATTTATATGATGTTAGCTTTTTACCTCATAGCTTCTATGAATTTTATGTTATATTTACATGTACAACGCCATTGAATATGCTTGCATAAAAATAGGCGTTTAATCAAATAAATCAGTTTCAGTTTCAGTTTCATTTGATTGATCGACTTTGCTGCTTTCGGATGGGACAAACTCCTCGCCTCGTCCGTTGGTCATTTAGTCGCCATTCTTTTTCTGCGATGTATCTGAGTCGCTGAACTTTAAACCGCGCCCGTCAGAAATAAGTCTAGAAAATAGCTGGTGTTTTCTCTTATGTCTTAAAATCGACCTACCTACGAATAAATACATACCACACAGGATGGTAGTGCCACCAAGAAAGGTAACTAAATACACTCCATTAAGAACCCACAAGTAGGTTTTATAATCTCTGTCTTTAGTTTAGTTGTATGAGTATATAAGAGCTACGACGACTGAGATACCACACATGATCTTGGACTTTTAAGATTGAGCTGTTTCTTAAAAGGTCGACATACTCGCCTGAAACGATCAACGGAGATCACCAGAAGTGTAAATGCGCTTCCTGTTGTAACCATGTAGTTGATAAAACGTACAAATGTACACAATCCACCGTTACTGAAAGTGCACAAAAAAGTAATGTCTACGATCTCAATCGGAATGGACACACCACAACTTATAAAGTCAAACACGGCAACGGTGCAAATGGTCTCTGGTTTATATACCAAAAGAAGTTGCAATAAAAAGAGGCAAACTATTGACAATCAGAAAAGTATTACAAGACAAAATATTTAATCGTTACTATATTACTTTACATGACTACTGCATGTTCTTACTGGCGCTGGAGGCAATCCAACCCCAACACTCGAAAGAATATTGGCAGTGAAAGTAATGTGGTTCTGGAAATCCAATGCATCCATTCAGCTTTATCTTCTGGAATTCCGATGCATTATATACCGTGGTATTTGAAAGCAGAAAAGGTACACAACTTTATGTAATATATTTAGATGCGTTATATTTATATGTGATATCTTTGTCTCATCGGACCATCGCATGTTGCTTTGCTGCAGTTCTACTCTTTATACACTAATAATTTTGCGCTACATTATAATTCCACCCATCATCCAAAAATGTTGTATCTCTCCGAACCTAACGAGCTCCTTTTCCCTTTGGGTTGAAAAGCTATTTAGCAATCGCAACAGTTTCTTTTATAGTTATTTTCTGTATAACATGTGTGTTTGCAATTTTCGGTGCATTTCATTTGAGGCAACGTTCAAAGAAGAACGTGTGGTGTGCTTGTAACTACATAACGGGCTTTTACTGCAATTTTATTACCGAAACCCTGTT
>VMBQ01006703.1:38262-49060 GCA_007657795.1 Dreissena rostriformis | reverse complement strand
ATGATCATACTTTTCAGAAAATGAATTTCAGCTTAAGATACTGCTATGGGGCGCTAGGTGTGTTGTCCCATGCATAACTAATAACTTGCTTGACGACTAACGTCCAATACATCTCCAACCAGATTTTATTGAAGTATACATTACTATTATTTTGTAATAATTAATATAACAATTATTGTTTTTGCTTGAAACAGGACAACATACCGGTACTAATTGATTTTTTTTATAGACAAAGAAATATACATAGTTTACAGTTTAAAGGGGCATATCGACGGTATTTCCACTATATGAAGGCATGAATAACAAACAAAACATATTCCAATGTTTGCGAATTTATATTACTAGCAATAATATTATTTTGATGTAATCTTATAGAAAAAGGTAAATATAACGCTTTCCTCAATGACTTAAATACTTGTTTTTAAAGAATCTTTAAAAACGAGGTATGTGTTTTTAGTAAATATTTTTAATGCATTAATTAATTCCTGAAATTAAATATTGTATTGCTGTCGGTACGCCCTTTAAAATTCAGTATATAGACATAATATATATAGATGAGATTTTTTTGATTTTGTTTTCTCCATGTTCAAGGTTAAATTCCTCAAATTGCTCAAGTACAGTTCATTCTATAATCAAGTTCCTGTAGTTCAATGCCAAGTCTTCTGGTAGGCATTTTTTTGTTTCGTCGCACTTGTGGTGTAAGCGCACGGGGTGACACCATCTCGCCACGCCAGAGAGCTTTTTATACGTCTGATCTTTTCGACTTCCTCTGCTTTTTGCGTCGTCTTTCTGGCAAATCAAATGCATGTTCCCTACAAATGCATAATGTATCATATTTATATTTAAAATGTTAAGGCAAAAAAGACATTGACACGTATTAGCTTGAACGGTGTGTTATTGATAAGACACTGCAGATTTTGATTTTGAGTGGTATCACCTAAAACCTTAAATAACATGTTACAATGACTAGCTACATTTTGCGAATGCTTGAACTATTGCTATAATTAAAAACCAAATTGAACAGTAATAATTCAATAATTGATATTTAAAACGCATTATCAGTCGGGGTTTTCAATAGTTTCTGAATCTTAGTAAGCAACAGTAGACCAACTCCATCCGAGAGGTTGCCCGTGAAGGTATAATCACATATTGGAGAGGGATACCCGTGCTTCATACAAACAGAAAGAAGACAGATTTTCAATATTTTTGACAATGTCAAGGGTCTGTTCTCGTTTTAAACCATATCTACCAGTATTTTACACAACTTATTTAATTCAGGCGATCAGATATTTGCATTTTACACGCAAAAAAGAGTTTACAATACTAAAACTCATATTCAATAGCGGGACATCCCTCGACTGTGTCGCTTATATATAAGTAACCACTAACAAAGCAAAGAAAATACACGCACAACTAAAAAGCAGAATGGCTCCAATGTTCCGTGCAATACTTACTTTGACTGATCCGTGTCTCTTTTTAACAATAAATTGTTGCTTTGTGGATGACCATCCACACAAAACTATGATTTTATCCGAGAATGACCGGTACCGCATCCGAGAGGGGTACCGATTTAGCGTTTCATCCGAGAGGGGGACCGATATGGTTATGCACCGTGTTAATGGTATCATTCATGTGTACAGATGCAACATTATTGTTCGTAAATTGCATGCTGGGTATGTGTATGTTGGTTTGTGCAGAGAGACTTGTGCAATAGGCGCAGTACATAATGGAATCAAACATGGATGCGTTGAATAAATTAACGCGATGGCAAGATGTGAGTTTCACCCAAGCACAAAGCAACATACAATCATGCATGATACAATGATGGCAATTGACAGTCGTTCCGAAATGCTACGGACGACTACGGAAATTTACGGCGTGTAACGGAAATTTTATGTTATAGCAGAAGTTGCGCCCCTTTGTGCTACTGAACCGAAATTAACCGCGTTTTGTAGACGTAATAAGTTTGTCCTAATTTTGAAATGTAAAGTAGATTATCTACTTAAGTAGGGAAACATTTCAGCACTTTCGTCTGGATATGTATTTTATAACTTACTTTGTTCTGTGTATAATTTTACTTTTAGATTTAACCTATATTTATTTGTTTCCATCTACATGTATCTACATAATTATCAATGGTAAAATTGTTTTCATGTGTTTAGGCCCAGGAAATTCTATTAAGGCTCAAAATTATATTTGAAATAAATTAAATATTAGACTTTATGATACAAAGTGCACGAAAGTCTGTCATGTTGGTTTTAAATATTCTTATTTTTTTTTTTAATTTAAGAAAGTATAATATTCAGATGACATGTACTGTACATGGTTCTGGGGTTGTTACTCATTACTAATGACATTAGTTGGGCAACCAAAATTGTAAATATATTTTAAGGGTCACCGTGGCGTAGACTAGTGGATATGGTGTCCTAGTGATTGCAGCTCGCGGGTTCGATTTCAACTGTGGGATCGTTCTTTAGTTCCTCCCCCAAAGACACCAAGTACTGGTTCTAGTCCCAGGAAACAGGCTCGAGGGCGTTTAAAAAAGCCTTGGGCTTTTGATGCAATCAAGCTAAAATAAATAGGTTTAAACTAAAGATATTTTTCTGCGTGGGCAACCTATTGTAAAAACTTAGTTTCTATCCCTGCTATCTGTATCAGGGTTTACATAATTTATTTCTCAGATATGTGATAAAATGTTAAATGTTATTTAATTCCATGTAGGATCAACGCATTGGGCCCAGGATAGACAGTCCATGAGGCGAAACGCAAGTGGATGGACCTGAAAGTATGTTGTATGTGTTTGTTTTCTGTCAATCATTTTTTAACACAAAAAAATAAATAAAAATATTTTATATATATGTCATTCATTTGCAAACCTTTTTACACTTTGTGTAAATTTCATATATCTACATAACTTGTAATTGCTTCTATGATGGTAACAATTATGTTAATTAATGATACAAATACATTTAAGTGTTATTAAAAATAAATGTTATTTTTATTTGAGTGCCACAAAGGCGAAGGAAAGAAAACAAGGCTTAGTAAAAACTGGTGCTGTATGTTTTGTTTAATACATAATTTTGTTATATAAATACAATGTAAACTATTGCATTTGTTTACTTGCAGCGACATGTAAAGCATGTAGACAAAGCTTGACGAAAACCCAAGAAATCATGCTTCAGAAGTCTAGAACCAGAAATGACATCCTCCGAGACATAAACAAAAATCTGGAAGAACTTGTGTCTCTCAAAAAATAATATTTCAACGTTCAATTATTTCCAGAAATACAAATCTGTATTAACTGAGGTGAAATTGTGTGTATATTGTACTATCTAATATTATGAATAACTCTAAATAAATGTGAATGTTCTTAATGTTTTATTCATTGAATACACATGCAATTTAAACGGTTATAAAAAACTTACATATTATTATCATAAATATGTCACAAGAAATACTAATAAATTGCACTGGTACATAACAGTTTTAACAGTGGCTAAAAAATTAATTATTTAACAGAGCATCATATTAAGGGTGTCTTTCAGTAAAGCATTCTTACATTGAGCAAATATATTTATTTACAGGTAAGCTTTTAGTTTTTCATGAAAATAAAATCCATATTTATATACTGCAAACTTTATAAAATTTGGTAAAAAAACATTTAAAAGCACACTTTTTATGCCCCCGGTAGGATTGCATATAGCAGTTGAACTGTCAGTCTGTGCGTCCGTCCGAAAACTTTAACATTGGCCATAACTTTTGCAATATTGAAGATCCCTTCTCGAAATAAAATGCACTTTTTAACAAAATACGCTTAAAAAAGTGTATTTTTCCTGCATTTTTTACAAAAAGTGTATTTATTCTGCACTTTTGTCATAAGTAAGTGCGCTTAAGTGCATTTTTTTCTACATTTTCATTTTCGTTAAGCGTATTTTTCTGTACTTTTTCATTTAAGAAGTGATTTTTTTTTTCAAACAAAGTGTATCTTCTAAAGACAAAGTGTATCTTTTTATGCAAGAAGCATTTTTTTGTGAAGTGCATTTTTTGTGCATATGAGTGTATCTTCTGATTTTCAAAAAATATGCTTTCTGTACAAGTCTATTTTAAAGTGCATCTTCATAAAAATGAGGGCAACTCTAATATTCAGTATGTTTTAATCATTTGATTAAAAAAGGACACTATAGCAAATAACTGAAGTTAAAGGACAGAGATTTAGTGTTTTATAAGAAGATTGTACTGACATATTTTTATCTTTACATACTGTGAATGGTCTTATTGTTGCAATTTGTCTCCTCATAAAATATGTGAATCAGTAGAACAGCTTTAAAAAGCACAAGTTTAACTAAATCAGACTGTGGGTCACTAATTAAAAATATTGAAAGTGTCAAAAATATTATGTGGGCTTGCCTGAGAATCAATTATATTTCCTCAACATCAAACAATAAGTATTTGAACTTTCTTATATTGAAATTAAACCCAAATAAAATTAATGTCTACCACATTGACTACTAACATAAATTTTAAAAGGCAATTAAAATAATATTTATAATAGAATTATTATTTGCTAACACCATTCAGTATGTTATATTGAAAGATTCACAATTAAATATAATATGCTAAGGGTTTTGTGCATGTATTGTAATTTGTGATTTCATAAACAATGAACAGATTGTCATTTCTCAGTAATGATATTCAATGTAAGGTCACACAGAGAAGAATTTTTATCAGTGATGTGTATTATTCCATAAATATTTTGATGTTGAAATTTGCCTTATCAGTAGATATATCTCAAGCTGACACAGCATGGCATCAGATAAGAGATAAGCCCTCCTCCAATTAAATCAAATAGACATCATAAACATTAATCTGCAGCAATGCCTAACAAAGGGATGTATATCATCTGCATACTTTTGATTGGTCAATAGTTTTTGTTTTGAAAACAAGCCACTTTTGATTGGTTTAGGGCACAGAAAGTTTTTTTTTAAACAAGCAGGTATAAGCAATTGATTCTGAGCTAATTTTAAGCATAATTGAGAAAATTTAGACTTTAAAGTGTAGTGTAAAATGTCTTGAAATACTGCTAGCATGAAGTATTTTGTGATGAAAACAATGTGTATTTACTACAATGTAGAAAATCAAAGGAGGTTTAAAGTGGCTGGATACTGAAGAATAGTTGTAACAGGTTTGTATTTTCATTTCTGCATCCCTTTTTCAATTAAGTTTATTGAATTAATAATGATCATTATCATATTTATGTATTGTCCCTGGTATATAGATAAGTAAATGCATCGTAATTTTAATGAAAATATAACACCATTTGAAACAAAAATAGAAAAACATACAAATTAAAAAGTGTAAATGGTGTGTACAGTGAATTATTAAGGCTGTGTTTTATGGTTATTGTCATCTTAAATTTTATTTATAGCTTAGTCCGGTCATTATTAATATAAATATTTTTTCCCTCATATTTAATGAGAACTTTTATATTTAGATTTTGAAGGTTAAACTCTTGCCCCAAGGCGAAATTTACATTGATCAGAAGATCCTGAGGAAAGAATGTGCATCAGTGCCACCTGCCAAAAAAGGGAGAAACAGGGGGATACTGACTGATGTACGGACTTTAACACCAGGTTTTTACCCTTTAAGAGTTGGCCAACTGGAGTGGAGCAGGATTGTGCTGTGCTTGACCAAGAAAAGCTGGATTTGTTGAGAGGTAAAACTATACAGGTTATTGCATTTAAAAGGCATCACACTTCAAGCCAGTCCAGACAGCCAAATGAGACCACGCATCTTGGTACATTTTCAAACTGTGTTTTCTAAAAAACGCAATTTCTTTGATGAAAAAAGTTTAGTCACATGTGATCACAGGATTAAAATTGCAAAAATAAACAAACAAAAACAACAAGCAAAAAAATTTGCATTGATTTAAATTTCTCATTATTATCGCAACAAGATTACCGTTACAGCAATATTTCACAGTTAAGTTAAACAAAAACCTTACAAATTAACAGGTTTGAAGAATGCCTCGCCCTTTTGATAGTGTGTGATATCATGTTTATCGTTTGCAGATCAACTCGCATTCAAGATCCTCAAGAAGAGAAGGACACAAGCAACATCAGTGGTAGATGTCCCTCCAGCCCTTGCTTTCCCGGTCTCTCCTGCTGCTTTTCAGGTCCCTCCACCCGCCAAGATCAGGTCTAGGCACTGGCTGCCATACAGGTCCCCCTAGCGGTTGCGATCGTGTTCCCTAATGGCTGCTGTACTGGTCCCACCACCATATTTGGTCAAGGTCCCTCCATCTGCTGAAGTCCAGGTTCCTCCGGCCACTGCGGTTCAGGTACCTCCAACAGCTGTGATCGAGTTCTCTGCAGCAGCTGCGATCTAAATAATTGACCCACTGCGGAACACTGCGGTTAGTCGTTTTTTTCCATACAATCTTCCACAAATGTCTTATTTTATAATGAAGTGTACAATTCTTATGTTCATTTTGTTGTGTTGTACTTTTTTGACTTATAAAGATGATTTTCCTGCACATTGTGTTTTTTCCCCTTTAAACTGCATGGGGCAAATACTTTTTTTACTGAAACATATCAGCAAAAAATTGTAAAGATTTTAACATACTTTGGTACAAAAAAAAAACAGCGTTTAAACCCACAGAAAACCAACTTGCCAAAAACCCACAAAAACTTACCGAGCAGGTTTTTGTTTGCGAAAACCTAGCGAGTGTGTGTTTCTCAACTTACTTACTGAAAACACAGTAAAACCAACTACCTGATAATAACTCGCTTTAAACACAGGAAAAACTTGGAAATGTTATTACATATTAATAAATGTGTTTATTTACAAAGTTTATTTGCTGTCATTCTTTCGGTTCATATTCAAACTGGCCACTTTTCATATCGAAATGAATTCGTTTTGTTTTTTAAATAGACATTTTTAAAAGATACACTTAAGTGCACTTATACACTAAAAAATACACTAGAGCGTATTTAAAAAAAAAATACACCAGAGCGTATTTAAAAAAAAATACACTAGAACGTTTTTTTTTAAATACACTNCGTTGGGCAGCATTTATCAGCAGGTTCATCCCCATGATGAAGAGCACCGCGGAAACTGTGCAGCCGGTAACGATTCCCTTCTCCAACTTCTGTCATCTGGTTAGCTGGTCACCAACAGTAAACCGGAGCCTGATTCCATTCAGGTAACTGGTGATGATTTTCTGAATGTGGCCGTCCACATGGTAGTGTCGGAGGGCTATATAGATGAGCTGGTGTGAAGTGGACCCGTATGCGTTGGCCAAGTCGAGCCAAACTACAGTGAGATCCTTCCTCCCTTTCTTCGCCTCACTTATTAGCTGTGTGATATTTTTTTTACTAAAACATATCAGCACAAAATCGTAAAAGACTTTAACATACTTTGGTACAAAAAAAGGTGTTTAAACCCACAGAAAACCACCTTGCCAAAAACTTACCGAGCAGGTTATTGTTTGCGAAAAACCTAGCGAGTGTGTGTTTCATTGTCCATAGTGATTATAAATTTAATAATTAGAATGAATTATCTTTAATGTTTTTTTTTTATATAAACTCGAGAAACTTACATTATTTTTGCGCCANCTTAAGCGTATTAATTCACTTAAAAACACTTAAATACACTTTAAAATACACACAAAAGTGCATTTATACACTCAAAAAGTGTATTATTTGAACAGAAAAAAAAACAGTTAAATGCGCTTTAATGCGCTTTAAAGCGCTTTAAAGCGCATGTTATTGGCACCGTATTTTTTTTAGCAAAAAATACGGTGCCAATAACATGCGCTTTAATGCGCATTAAAAGCGCATTTAATGCGCATTAAATGCGCATTTAGTGCACTTTTTCGAGAAGGGATGTCTTTAGACCCTCTTGTTTCAGTTGGTAGCCCTGCAATCATTTTTAACAGATTTTTAGACCCCTGTAACCAAACTGAAACATTTTGGGTAATATTCTGCAGTTATATTCCTTAATAGTGTTGTATGCACTGCTTGGAATGTGTTGTCGTTTGTTTAAAGTCTAGCAATTATCTTCATGAAATATTCAGCCTACATTTGGTTTTGTTCAGTTGTATTTTAACGGAATAACCCCTTACCTCATTTAGTTACAATATCTTCATGTATTAACATCTGGTCTATCAAATCCCTAGCACTCAGGAAATCACATTTACATGTAAAGTTGATGGTTAATAGCCTACATATGCCAGTTTACTGCATTGGTAAATGTTTCACATGGAAGATATAGCCATACTATGCTAGCATAGGTTTGTTCTTCACTGGACCTGGGGTTCTTGATTTACAACACCAGCCCTGTCCCATATCCTGTGTGGGAAGTTTTCATAAAACATTTCAATGTTATGTGAAATCGCATGTCATAGATTTAATTGATATCGAAACTTAAATTGACTGCCATGATATCATGATATGATTTACCATTAAAACACTTAAAATTGCAAAACCCAAAACCTGCAGGATTCTTGTTTCAGGGGACAATGGGGGATTGTTATCCAGTGTTGAGAATGCAGACTTCCTCTTCAGCCAGGATACAGAAACCAAGGACACTGAGAAGTAAACCTACAGTTGTGTTTATTGTGGCAGGATGAGCAGTTCTTATATGTGCCATGTTCTGAGAAAACTGGGCATAATGCTTGTGCGTAAATTGTCATCCCAGAATAGCCTGTGCAGTCCGCACAGGCTAATCAGGGACGACAATTTCCGCTTTTATAGAATTTTTCATTTAAATGATGTCTCTTCTTAGCGAAAATCTAGTTAAGGCGGAAAGTGTCGTTCCTGATTAGCCTGTGCGGACTGCACAGGCTAATCTGGGATGACACGTTATGCACATGCATTTTGCCCAGTTTTCTCAGAACCCGACACAGATGAGCAGTTCTTATGTCAGTAACAGTTTAAAATGTACACCTTGATACGAATCAACTGAAATTAACGTTTTCTTAAATGTAACTTCTGGTTTGGGAATATGTTATTCACAGTGTGGAAAACAACCTTTTTTGACATTTGGCTAATTTGATATTTGCCTGTTAAATAATTTTACTGATGCATTAAAGTATCACAAGCTTTGTTTATTTCAGTTTGTTTTTGAGTGAGGCCTTTCTGGAAGAACATTTAGCCATATTTCACCCTAATTATATTTGTGAATGTGTAAAGAAAGGAAACACAAAAGACGTTGTTCTTGGCCAGTACATCTTTCCTCCAAAAGATGTTCAAATCAGTGAGTACCGGTATAAAGTTTTGTGAAACTTAATATTCTGAACTATGTGGAACCTGCTTGTGGAGAACTTGATATAGCTGTCACAATTGTCTAATGTTTGTACGTGTTTGCGTACCTCTGAGCCTATCCTGATAGTATTTTCACCATTTGTCTTGCAATTTTAATATAATCTGCCACAACTGTTCACTATGCGATGTGTCACATTTTACACCTTTCTCCATAGTCTAAATTCCAAGGTCAAATATTGAGTTCAAAGCTCAAATTTGGACATAATACCGTTTTTCTAGACTGTTACATTGTAATCCATCTTGCAATTTTTAAATAACTTATCACATGTGTTCACCATATTGGCAATGTCTTGTGTAAGACTTGTGTCCCTAGTTCAAAAGTCAAGGTGACACTTAGGCCGCCAAAGGACATACTTGGAAATAACACAGCTTGTCAAGATTGTAAAAGTAAATTCTTAATTCAAGGCAATTTAAAAAAAAAAAATATTGACTATGTGGACAGGCTTGCAGTTCGTAAGAACATGTCTTTGGCTTATAGGTTTAAACTTAGAGGTACTGAGGCACTGATGTCAATTAAAAACTTTTATGCAGATAATCTTATGCAGGTTGCATTTGAAATAAAATGGTGTGGGCCTTAGTTGTAATAATCCACTTTTGGTATCTTTGACCCTTGCTCAAAAGGATTAGGTGTGAGCATGTTAAATACAAATGCATGAATGTTTTCATTTGTTAAAGACACCATTTCACAGCAAACAAAGATATTAAACTTTGACTTTTTTATTGCATTATTTATTACAGAATCCTGCCATACGAGATCCTATTTTGTTGAACCTGGTGAACAAAATACATTCTTGGTTCAATTTTCTGTAAAACAAATATAAAACCATCAAACATATAAAATGATTAAACATACTTAACAATGCGGTATTTAACAAGCACACACTGTTATTTATCAATGTCATATGGAAAACTGTGAAGGAATTCATCATTTTGCCTCTAAATTTTTGGCCATCTGTAATTTTTTGTGTATTTAATATTTATTTTTATGTCCCCCACTATAGTAGTGGGGGACATATTGTTTTTGCCCTGTCTGTCTGTTGGTTGGTCTATTGGTTGGTTCGCGCCAACTTTAACATTTTGCAATAACTTTTGCTATATTGAATATAGCAATTTGATATTTGGCATGCATGTGTATCTCATAGAGCTGCACATTTTGAGTGGTGAAAGGTCAAGGTCATCCTTCAAGGTCAGAGGTCAAATATATGTGGCAAAAATCGCTCATTTTATGAATACTTTTGCAATATTGAAGATAGCAACTTGATATTTGGCATGCATGTGTAACTTATGGAGCTGCACATTTTGAGTGGTGAAAGGTCAAGGTCAAGGTCATCCTTCAAGGTCAGAGGTCAAATATATGTGGCCCAAATCGCTTATTTTATGAATACTTTTGCAATATTGAAGATAGCAACTTGATATTTGGCATGCATGTGTATCTCATGGAGCTGCACATTTTGAGTGGTGAAAGGTCAAGGTCA
>VMBQ01006703.1:0-37583 GCA_007657795.1 Dreissena rostriformis | reverse complement strand
GAGATAATAACGGAAATTCTCCATCATTCCCGACCCTAGATAATAACGGACATTCTCCATCACAAGTGAAACAATTTTCACTCCCAAATGAAAATATGACATTCTAGATTGAACTAACGAATAAGTTAAATATCAATTGAAATGACTTATGTTAACCCTGACTTCCGAAATATTGGTAAAGGCAATGACCATCCTACTTATGTAATAGTTTTAGATAAGAAAATCTGTGTGGGCTAAAACTGTGGAAAATGTAACTTTAAAACAGCTGAAGGGAAAAATATGTGATATAATAAATCAACTAAAAACCTTAAAAACAGCAATGTATTACCTTCAGCTATAACCCAGCAAACACATCAATTAAAACCTTTTATGCAGGTAATCTTATGCAGGTTGCATTTGAAATAAAATGGTGTGGGCCTTAGTTGTAATAATCCACTTTTGGTATCTTTGACCCTTGCTCAAAAGGATTAGGTGTGAGCATGTTAAATACAAATGCATGAATGTTTTCATTTGTTAAAGACACCATTTCACAGCAAACAAAGATATTAAACTTTTACTATTTTATTGCATTATTTATTACAGAATCCTGCCATACGAGATCCTATTTTGTTGAACCTGGTGAACAAAATACATTCTTGGTGCAATTTTCTGTAAAACAAATATAAAACCATCAAACATATAAAATGATTAAACATACTTAACAATGTGGTATTTAACAAGCACACACTGTTATTTATCAATGTCATATGGAAAACTGTGAAGGAATTCATCACTTTGCCTCTAAATTTTTGGCCATCTGTAATTTTTTGTGTATTTAATATTTATTTTTTTCTAATTATTTTTTAAGGTCTGAAAACTGAGAGTATTTACGTTATATCCTTTTTAAAAATGATCTTTCCTGGAAATGCAGTCTGATATAATGGTATATGCATATTGATTTGTCACCAGTTGCCAGGAAGCAGCTTCCGTACAAGTGGGACCTTGATGGCAACACATCGGATGGGACAGAATCTGATTTACAGGTGATAGCAGCGGTGGAATCAATATTCCTTTATAATTTACCGTGTAATAAGGCAAGGCTAATGGAAACTATTCCTTCATTGAGATTTGTTTTTAAATCGGCTTTAATAATTTAGACATGATAATACTCATTTAAACTACATGAACTTAGTTAATGTCTGGGTGAAAGTAAACCACTTAAAAAAAGTTGTTTACCTGACACAGGAAGTAACGTCGACATCATATATTGATTTTACATCTTTGTGAGAAAAATAGTTTACATAAAAAAGTTCGTTATTTGTTTTGATATTAAATATGTACCCTGAAATATGCGAAGACTGTATATAATGAATTAAATATTGCCTATGCATGTTGTTCTGGAAATGTTGATCAGTGTTGTTGGTTGTGTTAAGTAGCATCATACTTGAGGCTGGGCCTCCCGTGGGATATGACTTAAGACAACATCTTGACTGATACAAGCTCCCAGAACACCATACTAGTGTAATATTTTATATAAATCACTGTTGCAATAGTGATATTTGTAATAATAATATCAATAATAATAATAAGTATAAAAATAATAATATTATTATTATTATAATTAATATAAATAATCTTTAAAAGACTTCTGCTGCTGAATTCATGTATATCATTATCTGTTTTGTTTATCCAAGTCTGATGAAGATGCTCCGGTAAAAAAGGTTGAGTCAAAACAAAAACAAGGGAAGTCAAGTACTTCTCCAAAGAAATCACCTCTAAAATCTAATAATGTCAACACAATTGACAGCCATAGAGACAATAATAACAAGAACACTAGTGCAAAGGTCACAGGCCCCAGACCAGGGCCCTCAAATTCTGTTGATCACATCCCAGAAAGGGTCGTCTCAGAACAGATTTGTACCGAAAGGAATACTCCAGATGAACCAGAACACAAAGGTCACAAGAGGAAATCTATGGAACCAAGAACCAGTGAAAATAATGTATCTAGTCATAGAATAATGAGTATGATTCCCAATAAAGGAAATGCCACTGCAAAGAAACCGCACTTGCATTCTTCTGTTTGTCCAACAGGAAGGAATGAGAAAGAAGAACAGGAAGGTAAAATTGATTCCTTTAAATTTAGTTTCAAATCCATAACCGGCTCACCAATTTACTGGAGGGACTAATGGTTTACGCTATATTCACACTGTATGTCTGTCTGGCCATCGGCTGTCCCTCTGCAAAAAATGTCCCTGCAATTGCTCATAAAGTCCTGAAGGTATTTTAATTAAACTTGGTATATTTAGAAAGGGCATTATGAATGACCCCTTAACATTCACCTGTCTGTCCATCCGCAAAAAATTGAAATATTTTAATATCTCAAAAAGAACTACATTTACGTAATGCATTGCCATGAAACGCTGTATACACATTCAGCTATATGTTTTCTATATGTCTGTCTGTCATATCCTTCCTCTGCTCATTCAAACCTCTGTCTGTCCATGTGCAAAAACTGAAAAAAGTATACAACTCATATCATATAACTGGATCCTGCAATTTATCAGAAAGCACTGAAGATTCTTGACAAAACTTGACATACTTATAAAGAGCAATGTATGAATGCAAGGACATTCAGTTTTCACCAGAGGTCAAATGTCAGGTCACTGTTACTAATAATTGAAAAATTGTCAAATTCTTATGACTCAACAACTACAAGATCCTATGAGTAAAGTTCTGCTGTTGACTTCAAATCTTAGGCCCAAAAGCCCTGTAATGTTAGCGTGCTTAGGGGGAAAATAGTCATATTTGCATCAACTGACAACGTCATATTACAAAACCTAAAAGTAAATAGTTCTATCATTTTGTGCATTTTTCATACTTTTGTAGAGAAGATTAAAAGTATTTTATTTCCCAGTACAATTTTAAAACAATTTTATATACTTCTTATCATTGCCTTTATTTTAAGTAGATTGACTGCAATTATAATATTCTTTTGCATGTTTGTTGTTTATAACTGCAATTATAATATTCTTTTGCATGTTTGTTGTTTATAACACATGCACATTTATAATACATACCGGTAATATTATTCCTGGTATTTCAGAATCTCATCGCCTGGAAGATTTAGCCAAAGTAACAAGTGATTTACAAGACTTTATTGTTGGACAGAATGGCTGCGAACTGGTCCTCCTATCATAACACATGTGTTTGCTCAAGATCTAGTGTAGAATGCGTTCATTAATGTTTCAATGTTCATGTACATAAAACAGATGTTTTTTGAGAAACAAACCTAGTCCTGGGTTTGAATGATTTTTATTATAGATTACATGCATTGTATTGCTTTGTCTGTTACTATCCTCTGTTTTGTTCACTTATATATCTATTTGCCATA
Organism: Dreissena rostriformis; assembly: GCA_007657795.1. Taxonomy (NCBI): domain Eukaryota; kingdom Metazoa; phylum Mollusca; class Bivalvia; order Myida; family Dreissenidae; genus Dreissena; species Dreissena rostriformis. The sequence goes on along the minus strand of VMBQ01006703.1, from coordinate 34,213 downwards.
GTTTCCTATATGAAAAGAAATTTTTCTTTAATATTTACTGTAACGTTAAATATTTGCAATGTTTTTAAATATAATGTAAATCCTAGTCATTTTAATGTTTGCATTTTGCAGTTTTACCTGAAATAACTTGTTCTCTGACACCTAGTGTATTTTACCTCAAATAATTTCTTCCCTGAACCCACATAGTAGATTTTACCTCAAATAGCTTGTTTCCTAAAATCACTTAGTAGATTTTACCTAAAATAACTTCTCCCCTGAAACTACTTAGGGGATTTTACCTCAAATAACTTATTCTCTGAAACCACTTAGGGGATAAATCACTAAGGGGATTTAACCTCAAATAATTTCTTCCCTGAAACCACATAGGGGATTTTACATCAAATAACTTCTTCCCTGAAACCACATAGAGGATTTGACCCAATCTTGGTATGAATGTCATGTTAGTTTGCCTTTTTATAGGAAACTAAAATTGCTTTTAAACGGATCGGAAATATGTCCAAACTCGGCCCATAAACCATAAGAACGCATGTTCTGAGCAAGTTTCCTTACGATTGAGCCAAATTGTGTCTTCTAGAGGTTTTTCAACGGACCGGAACAGTTTCGATCTCGACCAAGATTTCATTATAAGCACATGTTAGAATAAGAAGCAAGTTTCATGATGATTTGGCCAAAAATTGGACTTCAAGATTGTTAAACATATTTTAAATACATGTATAGCCATAAAAGACCAACCGCTCCGCCCCCTGGTAGCCATGTTTTTCAACGGACCGGAACCATTTTCGAACTTGGACGATATCTCACTAAAACAAACATTAGGATCCAGTTCCATCATGATTGGACCAATAATTTGATTTCACTTTAGTCATACAAGGCAAACTAACCCGCCCCTGGCTGTAATGTTTTTCAACGGACCGGAACCGTTTTCGAACTCAGCCGAGGTTCCATTTAAATGTTAATCCGGTTGTAGTTGACAAGCTATTTCTTAAATGTGACCTACTGACATAGTTTACGACCTCATGTGACCTAGTTTCAACCTCGGCCGAGATTGAATCGTGCCAAATGTTCTGAGCAAGTTTCATTAAGATAGGAAAATAAATGTGGCATTCAGGGTGTTTACAAGGCAAATGTTGACGACGAACGGACGAACCATTGACACAGGAGATCACAAAAGCTTATCATGAGCATTTTGTGCACAGGTTAGGTAAAAAACAGGCAATATCCATGAACACAAGCAAATTCGTTAAATTGATATCCCCCGCCAAACTGGAGCTTTGACAAGGACGGACGGACAACGCCAAAACGATATACAACGCCAAAACGATATACATCCGCCTTTGGCGGGGATAATAACACACGCATAGAAAAAAATCTGCCGTTTTAATGACTGGAAATAATCGGCTCCAAAACGCGTGAACAAATCCGTTCTCTGACTCGAATAGTTTAAATCGGATCATCCATTTCCTTATACCTTATACGTCTCGTAAATAAACAACAAACACAACGATATAAATTGAAAATACAGCTTGAAATTTGGTATGTATGCGTACGACCAGATGACACATTTATAACGAATGACAATAAACGAATGTGAACAATTCACATTTTGATATATATTTCATAACTCATACATGAAAGAACGCTCATATAGTTTACAAACAAAAAACAACAGGCTATATAAATGCAGATAATCATTTTCATAAGAAAACTTGTTCTCTGGTTCGTATCGCAAAGCCGAATGGCTATTCCACGAGCATATTTACCCGCCAAAACAATACACTGAGCGACCCCTACAGGAAACTTTCGTATGCAAAGGAAAATAATTTTCCTCTAATTCGTTGCGCTCAAACTAGGAAAATTATATGGGTACTGTTACGGGGTTCCCAATGCGCAATCAATGCGCGATAAAGACCTGGCATCATGGAACTTGGTTGTAATGTTTGTTGACATATATATAATGTCGACAAGGTTCGATAACTAGTAAGATCGACTGAAGCACTTCTGAATTATGAGACGTGAATAATGAAACAATTGCCTTATTTATCTTGTCCGTTCTCAAACTCAAACAGTTTGAATCGAACCATGAAACTTAGTTATACTGTTTGTAGTCGTAATATCTCGGCCAAAATTGATAACGATCCAGATCGCCTGAAACACTTTTGAAGTATGCTTTTTCCATTGTTCAATTAGCCAAATTAATGTGTAGCTCTCTAACTCAAGAGCAGGTACTCCAGATCTGTAAACGATTGTCTCTTTCAAAATCCATTAAATAATATATTTTTAATTGGGTTTTCAACTACTGTGAACACATTTATTTACGTCAGCACGATATTTCGTCATTTAAAGAAAAATACTATTTCGTCAGCACTTAAATTCGTCAATTTCTGATTTTGTGTAAAAAAATATATAAAAAAATGCATCAGTCAATATCCGATTTGTTTGTAATACATGCGGTCGCGACAAATCGTGGCACATACATGTCAGTCGTGTTTCAGCGGAATGCTGACTGACAAATAAAGGCTTAGCCANCTTGGTTGCCATTCGAAACACCCGATGCATTTACTTTTTCTTCGGAAAAGTTAGTTTCGTTAACCCCGTCTTCTGCATTTTTTTCTGCATTTGCGGACGCCATCGACAGAGTTGTGTTCTCTTATCAGTCTGTGAGAAAAGTTACAGTGGCATAACTTTGGCACTTTTGAACAGGTCGCTCCGACATGAAATGCGACGCAGTTTTCTCACACGACCATTCATTTTGTGAGAACGAGTGATAACTCTTAAAAACAGATGGCAACTAAGAGTACCTCGAAGAGTGTGCTAGTATGCATACTAGGCGCAGTGTGGCAGAACATGCATCTCAACGTTCTGGCTGTTTGGGTTAAGATTAGTAGGCGCAGTGTGGGAGGACATTTATCTCACCTCCTGATAATGGGGTTAAAGGTCTTAGGCGCAGTGTGAGGGGACATTTATCTCAACCTCCTGATGATGGGGTTAAGGGTATTAGGCGCAGTGTGGGGGGACATTAATCTCAACCTCCTCCTGCTCATGGGGTTAAGGGTATAAAGCGCAGTGTGAGAGGACATTAATCTCACCTCCTGATGATGGATTTAAGGGTATAAGGCGCAGTGTGGGAGGCTAGTGTTTTTCCCAGGCCATTTTTGCGTGGCGAAGTACCACGCCGCCCTTTTGAATCGCCACTGTGCCCTTTGCAATGGCAAAAGTCGCCACGCGCCCTTACTGATAACATATTAATTGCCTCTTGACCAAACTTCTAAGCCGAGTCATATAAGAGTATGGCCCCGAAGGCCCAAGGCAGCGAAGATTCGCACGGTTGTGTATTAGTCATGCGTGAATAACCCCGTGTCAATATCAATCGATAATATCAGTGGCTTTGTGGCTTTGTAATACCAAGCACACTTATCTTTCACGTGTGTGTACTCCTCCACGATAAAATCGTGCCTCCACGATAAAATTTTGGAAAGTTACTTAGGAGACTTTTGATGGAAACCGATTGTAAACCTCGTGGAAAATGTGCATTTAATGAATAATACAGTAATGTCAAAGCATTTATTTCTACACGTAATTTAATTAAAAAAAACACACACACTGTATCTTAAAATTTATGGTATTTTAGATATTGCTATCCGCACCTGTTGCTAACGTTATTTGACAAGATGGCGGACAATATAGAAGAGAACTGGACTTTTATGATTCTCAAAAATGACAAATAAAAATCGAATTAACCATGGACATCATACAGTTAGAAGGGATTTATGAAATGTCTGTGTTTATTAACGATGGAAAATACGTTTTAGATACAAACAACGTATATTTAGTAATCTACACAGTGGNTCAAGGTCACAGGGGTCAAAAAATTTATGCGCATGGAAAGTAGTGTTTTTTCCAGGCCCTTTTTGCGTGGCGAAATGCCACGCCGCCCTTTTGAATCGCCACTGTGCCCTTTTCAAAGGCCAAAGTGGCCACGGGCCCTAAATGATAACATTTTAATTGCCTATTGACCAAACTTCTAAGGCAAGTCGTATCAGAGTATGGTCCAGAAGGCCCAAGGCAGTGAAGATGCGCACGGTTGTGTATTAGTCATGCATGAATAATCCCGTGTCAATATCAATCGATAATATCAGTGGCTTTGTGATACCAAGCACACTTATCTGTAACTTTTGTGTACTCCTTCACGATAAAATCGTTCCTCTACGATAAAATCGTGGACAGTTACTTAGGGGACTTTTGATGGCAACCGATTGTAAATCCCGTGGAAAATGTGCATTTAATGAATAATACAATAATGTCACAACATTTATTTCTACAAGTAATTTAATTTAAAATAAAATACGCTGCATCTTTATCGTATTTTAGATAAGTAATTATTGAAACAATTATTGTACCGTATACTGATTAAACAAAATGCGAATAGCGAATGTAGTCCGAAATATACATGTATACAATTTTAAATTGCTATCCGCACCTCGCACCTGTCGCTTACGTCATTTGACAAGATGGGGGACAATTGAGTAATCTACACACTGGATGTATGTCACAGAAACGAGTGTAACACTGTTAGCAAATTGGCATTCAGTTTAATCGCAAATTTAAAACATTTGACAAGATTATCGTTAGAAAATGGGATAAGACAAACATGGTTTCATTTGTATATGTTAGTGGATCTGTGTATAATCAGATTCATGTGCATATATTGCTTTATTATGTTTGTCATGCTGTACTGAAAGAGCATGGAACTGAAATGGAATAAATTGCAAGGTACATGTAAACATATTAAAATAAATTAAAGTCAATAACACTTAAGTGTGTTTCTTTATACATGTATGTTCAGTTTTTAAATGTTCCTCCCAAAACCAGGTTTTCACGTGACGGCACGTTTTGCCTTTTTTTGTCTCAACTGCGTGTTAAAATATGCCCTTTTTGAATGTTCTTCGCCATGCCCATTTGCCCTCCTGGGAAAAACACTAGAAAGGTGTTGTCCAGATAAACATGCATACCAAATATGAAAGNTCATGCTGTACTGAAAGAGCATGGAACTGAAATGGAATAAATTGCAAGGTAAACATATAAATTAAAGTAAATTAAAAACATCAATAACACTTAAGTGTGTTTGTTTATACATGTATGTGTTTAAATGTTCCTCACAAAACCAGGTTTTAACGTGACGGAACGTTTTGGACATTAATCTGAACCTCCTGATGATGGGGTTAAGGGTATAAGGCACAGTGAGAGAGGACATTTATCTCAACCTTCTGCTGATGGGGTTAAGGGTATTAGGCGCAGTGTTAGAGGACATTTATCTCAACCCACTGCTGATGGGGTTAAGTGTATAAGGCGCAGTGTGGGATGACATTTATCTCAACCCACTGCTGATGGGGTTAAAGGTATTAGGCGCAGTGTGGGAGGACATTATTCTCAACCTCCTGATGATGAGATTAAGGGTATTAGACACATTGTGTGAGGACATAAATGTCAACCTCCTGCTGATGTGGTTAAGGGTATTAGGCGCAGTGTGAGAGGACATTAATCGCAACCTCTTAATGATGGGGTTAAGGGTATAAAGCGCAGTGTGGGAGGACAATAATCTCAACCTCCTGCTGATGGGTTTAAGGGTATTAGGCACAGTGGGAGAGGACATTAATCTCAACCTCCTGCTGATGGGGTTAATGGTATTAGGCGCAGTGTGAGAGGACATTAATCTCAACCCACTGCTGATGGGGTTAAGGGTATAAGGCGCAGTGTGGGAGGACATTAATCTCAACCCACTGCTGATGGGGTAAAGGGTATTAGGCGCAGTGTGGGAGGACATAAATCACAACCTCCTGATGATGAGGTTAAAGGTATTAGGCGAAGTGTGGGAGGACATTAATCTCAACCTACTGATGATGGGGTAAAGGCTATTAGGCGCATTGAGAGAGGACATGAATCTCAACCTCCTGCTGATGTGGTTAAGGGTTTTAGGCGAAGTTTAAGAGGACATTACTCTCACCTCCTGCTGATGGGGTAAAGGTTATTAGGCGCAGTGTGGGAGGACATTAATCTCAACCTCCTGATGATGGAGTTAAGGGTTCTAGGCACAGTGTGAATGGACATAAATCACAACCCACTGCTTATGGGGTTAATGGTATTAGGCACAGTGTGGGAGGACATTTATCTCAACCCACTGCTGATGGGGTTAAGGGTGTTAGCCGCAGTGTGGGAGAACATTTATCGCATCCGATTGCTGAAGGGATTAAGGGTATTAGGCGCAGTGTGGGAGGACATTTATCTCAACCCACTGCTGATGGGGTAAGGGGTATTAGGCGCAGTGTGGGAGGACATTTATCTCAACCCCCTGCTGATGGGGTTAAGGGTGTTAGGCGCAGTGTGGGAGGACATTTATCTCACCTCCTGCTGATGGGGTTAAGGGTATAAAGCGCAGTGTGAGAGGACATTAATCTCACCTCCTGATGATGGAGTTAAGGGTATAAGGCGCAGTGTGGGAGGACATAAATCTCAACTCCTGCTGATGGGGTTAAGGGTATAAAGCGCAGTGTGAGGGGACATTCATCTCAACCTCCTGATGATGGGGTTAAGGGTATTAGGCGCAGTGTGAGAGGACATTAATCTCACCTCCTGATGATGGAGTTAAGGGTATAAGGCGCAGTGTGGGAGGACATAAATCTCAACTCCTGCTGATGGGGTTAAGGGTATAAAGCGCAGTGTGAGGGGACATTCATCTCAACCTCCTGATGATGGGGTTAAGGGTATTAGGCGCAGTGTGAGAGGACATTAATCTCACCTCCTGATGATGGAGTTAAGGGTATAAGGCGCAGTGTGGGAGGACATAAATCTCAACTCCTGCTGATGGGGTTAAGGGTATAAAGCGCAGTGTGAGGGGACATTCATCTCAACCTCCTGATGATGGGGTTAAGGGTATTAGGCGCAGTGTGGGAGGACATTTATCTCAACCCACTGCTGATGGGGTTAATGGTATTAGGCGCAGTGTCGGAGGACATTTATCTCAACCTCCTGATGATGGGGTTAATGGTATTAGGCGCAATGTGCGAGGACATTTATCTCAATCTTCTGATGATGGGGTTAAGGGTATTAGGCGTTGTGTGAGAGGACATTAATCTCAACCCACTGCTGATGGGGTTAAGGGTATTAGGCGCAGTGTGGGAGGATATAAATCTCACCTCCTGATGATGGGGTTAAGGGTATTAGGCGCCGTGTGAGAGGACATATATCTCAACCTGATGATGTCGTTAAAGGTATTAGGCGGAGTTTTGGAGGACATTAATCTCACCTCCTGTTGATGGGTTAAGGGTTTTAGGCGCAATGTGGGAGGAAACTAATCTCAACCTTCTTCTGATTGGGTAAATGGTATTAGGCGCAGTGTGGGAGGACATGAATCTCACCTCCTGCTGATAGGTTAAGGGTATGAGGCGCAGTGTGGTAGGATATAAATCTCACCTCCTGCTTATGGGGTTAAGGGTATTAGGCGAAGTGTGGGAGGGCATTTATCGCAACCCCCTGCTGATGGGGTTAAGGGTATTAGGCGCAGTTTGGGAGGACATTAATCTCAACCTCCTGCTGATGGGGTTAAGGGTATAAGGCGCAGTGTGGGAGGACATTAATCTCACCTCCTGCTGATGGAGTTAAGGGCATTAGGCACAGTGGTAGAAGACATTTATCTAAATCTCCTTCTGAAGTGGTTAAGGGTATTAGGCGCAGTGTGGGAGGACATTAATCTCAACCTCCTGCTGATGGGGTTAAGGGTATTCGGCGCAGTGTGGGAGGACATGCATCTCAACCTCCGAAAGATGGGGTTAAGGGTATTATTCGCAGTGTGAGAGGACATTAATCTCAACCTCCTGAATATGGGGTTAAGGGTATTAGGCGCAGTGTGAAAGGACATAAATCTCAAACTCCTGATGATGAGGTTAATGTTATTAGGTGCAGTGTGGGAGGACATGCATCTCAACCTCCTGAAGATTGGGTTAAGGGTATAAGGCGCAGTGTTGGAGGACATGCATTTAAACCTCATGAAGATGGAGTTAAGGGTATTAGGCGCAGTGTAAGAGGACATTAATCTCAACTCGTGATGATGGGGTTAAGAGTGTTAGGCGCAGTGGGAGATGACATTAATCTCTTCCTCCTGATGATTGGGTTAAGGGAATTAGGTTCAGTGTGGGAGGACATAAATCTCAACCTCCTGATGATGGGGTTAAGGGTATAAGGCGCAGTGTCAGAGGACATTAATCTCAACCTCCTGATGATGGGGTTAAGGGTAATATGTGCAGTGTGGGAGGACATTAATCTCAACCTCCTGATGATGGGGTTAAGGGTATTAGGCGCAATGTGGGAGTACATAAATCTCAACCTCCTGATGATGGGTTTAAGGGTATGAGGCGCAGTGTGGGGGACATTAATCATAACATCCTGATGATGGGGTTAAGAGTATGAGGCGCAGTGTGGGGGACATTTATCTCAACCTCCTGATGATGGGGTAAAGTGAATTAGATGCAGTGTGAGAGGACATAAATCTCAACCTCCTGATGATGGGGTTAATGGAATAAGGCGCAATGTGAGAGGACATTAATCTCAAACTCCTGATGATGGGGTTAAGTGTATATGGCGCAGTGTGAGAGGACATTAATCTCAACCCACTGCTGATGGGGTTAAGGGTATAAGGCGCAGTGTGAGAGGACATTAATCTTAACCTCCTTATGATGAGGTTAAGGGTATCAGACGCAGTGTGTTAGGACATTAATCTCAACCTCCCGATGGTGGGGTTAAGGCTATTAGGCACAGTGGGAGAGGACATTAATCTCAACCTCCTGATAATGGGGTTTAGGGTATTTGGCGCAGTGTGAGAGGACATTAATCTCAACCTCCTGATGATGGGGTTAAGGGTATTAGGCGAAGTTTTAGAAGACATTTATCTCAACCTTCTAATGATGGGTTTAAGGGTATTAGGCGCAGTGTGAGAGGACATTAATCTTAACCTCCTGATAATGGGGTTAATGACATTAGGCGCAGTGTGAGAGGACATTATTCTCAACCTCCCGATGATGAGATTAAGGGTATTAGGCGCAGTGTGTGAGGACATAAATGTCAACCTCCTGCTGATGGGGTTAAGGGTTTTATGCGCAGTGTGAGAGGACATTAATCTCAACCTCCTGATGATGGGGTTAAGGGTATAAAGCGCAGTGTGGGAGGACATTAATCTCAACCTCCTGATGATGGGGTTAAGGGTATAAGGCACAGTGGGAGAGGACATTTATCTCAACCTTCTTCTGATGGTTTAAGGGTATTAGGCGCAGTGTTAGAGGACATTAATCTCAACCCACTGCTGATGGGGTTAATTGTATAAGGCGCATTGTGGGAGGACATTTATCTCAACCCACTGCTGATGGGGTTAAGGTATTAGGCGCAGTGTGGGAGGACATTAATCTCAACTTCCTTATGATGAGGTTAAGCGTATTAGGTGCAGTGTGTGAGGACATTAATCTCAACCTCCTGATGATGGGGTTAAGGGTATTAGGCGCAGTGGGAAAGGACATTAATCTCAACCTCCTGATAATGGGGTTAAGGGTATTTGGTGCTGTGTGAGGACATTAATTTCAACCTCCTGATGATGGGGTTAAGGGTATTAGGCGCAGTGTGAGAGGACATTAATCTCAACCTTCTGTTGATGGGTTTAAGGGTATTATGCGCAGTGTGAGAGGACATTAATCTCAACCACCTGATGATGAGGTTAAGGGTATTAGACACAGTGTGTGAGGACATAAATGTCAACCTCCTGCTGATGTGGTTAAGGGTATTAGGCGCAGTGTTAGAGGACATTAATCTCAACCTCCTGATGATGGGGTTAAGGGTATAAAACGCAGTGTTGGAGGAAAAAATCTCAACCTCCTGCTGATGGGGTTAAGGATATTAGGAACAGTGGGAGAGGACATTAATCTCAACCTCCTGCTGATGGGGTTAAGGGTTTAAGGCGCAGTGTGAGAGGACATTAATCTCAACCCACTGCTGATGGGGTTAAGGGTATAAGGCGTAGTGTGGGAGGACATTAATCTCAACCCACTGCTGATGGGGTAAATGGTATTAGGCGCAGTGTGGGAGGACATAAATCACAACCTCCTGATGATGGGGTTAAAGGNTATTAGGCGCAGTATTAGAGGACATTAATCTCAACCCACTGCTGATGGGGTTAATTGTATAAGGCGCATTGTGGGAGGACATTTATCTCAACCCACTACTGATGAGGTTAATGGTATTAGACGCAGTGTGGGAGGACATTAATCTCAACTTCCTTATGATGAGGTTAAGGGTATTAGGCGCAGTGTGAAAGGACATTAATCTCAACCTCCTGATGATGGGGTTATGGGTATTAGGCGCAGTGGGAAAGGAAATTAATCTCAACCTCCTGATAATGGGGTTAAGGGTATTTGGTGCAGTGTGAGAGGACATTAATCTCAACCTCCTGGTGATGGGGTTGAGGGTATTAGGCGCAATGTGAAAGGACATTAATCTCAACTTCTGTTGATGGGTTTAAGGGTATTATGCGCAGTGTGAGAGGACATTAATCTCAACCTCCTGATGATGGGGTTAATGACATTAGGCGCAGTGTGAGAGGACATTATTCTCAACCACCTGATGATGAGGTTAATGGTATTAGACACAGTGTGTGAGGACATAAATGTCAACCTCCTGCTGATGTGGTTAAGGGTATTAGGCGCAGTGTTAGAGGACATTAATCTCAACCTCCTGATGATGGGGTTAAGGGTATAAAACGCAGTGTTGGAGGAAAAAATCTCAACCTCCTGCTGATGGGGTTAAGGATATTAGGAACAGTGGGAGAGGACATTAATCTCAACCTCATGCTGATGGGGTTAAGGGTTTAAGGCGCAGTGTGAGAGGACATTAATCTCAACCCACTGCTGATGGGGTTAAGGGTATAAGGCGTTGTGTGGGAGGACATTAATCTCAACCCACTGCTGATGGGGTAAAGGGTGTTAGGCGCAGTGTGGGAGGACATAAATCACAACCTCCTGATGATGGGGTTAAATGTATTAGGCGCAGTGTGGGGGGACATTAATCTCAAACCTCCTGCTGATGTGGTTAAGGGTATTAGGCGCAGTGTAAGAGGACATTACTCTCACCTCCTGCTAATGGGGTAAAGGGTATTAGGCGCAGTGTGGGAGGACATTAATCTCAGCCTCCTGATGATGGAGTTAAAGGTTCTAGGCACAGTGTGAATGGACATAAATCACAACCCACTGCTTATGGGGTTAAAGGTATTAGGCACAGTGTGGGAGACCATTTATCTCAACCCACTGCTGATGGGATTAAGGGTATTAGGCGCAGTGTGGGAGGACATTTATATCAACCCATTGCTGATGTGGTTAATGGCGTTAGGCGCAGTGTGGGAGGACATTTATCTCAACCCACTGCTGATAGGGTTAAGGGTATTAGGCACAGTGTGGGAGGACATTTATCTCAACCCACTGCTGATGGGGTTAATGGTGTTAGGCGCAGTGTGGGAGGACATTTATCTCAACCCACTGCTGATGGGGTAAGGGGTATTAGGCGCAGTGTTAGAGTACATGTATCTCAACCCATTGCTGATGGGGTTAAGGGTATTAGGCACAGTGTGGGAGGTCATTTATCTCAACCCACTGCTGATGGGGTTAAGGGTGTTAGGTGCAGTGTGGGAGGACATTTATCTCAACCCATTGCTAAGGAGATTAAGGGTATTAGGCGCAGTGTGTGAGGACATTTATCTCAAACCACTGCTGATGGGGTTAAGGGTATTAGGCGCAGTGTGAGAGGACATAAATCTCTCCTTCAGCGGACTTCTAGTATTAAGAGGACTTTTAAGCATGTCACATAAAAATCGAAGGCCGCAGTTGCAGCGTTTAATAATTAATTATCATATTTGTTAAATGACAATTCATTCCTTATTAAATGTATCAATTATTTAAATTACGCTTGAATCTAACTGTCTTGAAATTCATAAATAATATCAATAAATTTAACCAGTATGATTGTATAATGTAACCGCAAATCATGACGTCATTATCGTTGCGTCATAGGAAAAAGAAATCCGAATAACCAAGACGCTCTTTAGATTTAATCAAATTGAAACAAGCGCTGAAGCGATCAAGATCAGTTGCTAAGCAAATGCAGCCTCAGTTTACGGTTAATTCCAATTAAAAGAAGATTAAGGTACGTTCATTTCTTAAGCATATGGGTATCGTTTATTCCGTATATTATTTCCAAGAAATATATATATTTCAGGATTTCTATTTGAAGGTGAAATTTAATAATAAACTTAATAAAAAGTTAATTGTGCAGAGTGGCTGAGTGGGTGGGTTAAGTGTCAATGCTTTTGTTCATAAAACCTACAACATTTTCCACTGTCACTACTTCTGTTAATACAACAACAACTCTTTCCACTGCTTATTTCACTTCTTCTACTTATACAAATACTACTATTGTCCAATTCTAATGTCACTACTAATTCTAATACAATTACGACTATTTCCACTGCTATTTTAACTTCTCTTGCTTAAACAAGTACGCCTATTTCCACTGCTAATGTTCATTGCTTTGCTTATACAACTATACAATGTAACTGTTTACCACCGGTAATGTTACTACTACTGTGCTACGACTAATTTCACTGCTAATGTCACTTCTTATGCTGATACAACTATGGCTATGTCCATATCTTATGTCACTCCTTCTGCTAATACAACAACGGCTATTTCTACTGCTTATATCACTGCTTCTGCTAATACAACCATGGTGTTTTCCACTGCTTAGGCCATTGTTTCTGTTTATACAATTACTACTTTTTCCACTGCAAATGGGGTGCTAGTTCTCATACAAGTTCGAACATTTCCATGGCAAATATCACGGTTTCTGTGAAAACAACTAAGGAATATTATAACTGCTACTACTGTCACTGCTTCTTCTCATACATATACAACATTTGAAACTGCAACTGCTACTGCTTTTGTTCGTACAAATACGACCATTTAAACTGATACTGACAATGCTTCTACTATTATATCCACATTCACTGTCATTACTTCTGCTTATGCAACTTTGAATTTTCAACTGCAACTACCGTTGCTTCTGCTTTACAACTCCGAGTTGTTTTTTGCAAATCTACTGTCACTGATTCTGCCAATACAACTTCGACTATTTTCGCGGCCACTGTCATTGCTTGTGCGTATACAGCTTCAACTATAACCACTGCCACTGTCATTGCTTCTACTAAAACAATTCCCTCTGTTTCCGCTGCCATTGTCACTGCTTCTGCTCGTGCAACACTGACTATATTCCATAACTAATATAACTACTTTTGTTAATATAAGCACGGCTATTTTCACTTCAAATTTTAATTCGTTTGCTAGTACGGGTCTAGATTGTTTCCATAGCTTATGTCACTGCTTCTGCGAATGAAACAAAGGCTTTTTTCACTGCCAATGTCACTGCGTCTTCTCATGCAACTAGGAATTAGTTTCACTGCTAATGTCAATGCTTCTGTATTTCCACTAAAGGACTAGTAGTATTAAGGGGACTATAATACTAAGGGCAATACTAGTATTAAGAAGACTACTAGAACTTAAATGAATAATAGCATTTAGAAGACCACAAGTATATCGAGGACTATTAAGAGGACTACAAATATTAACAGAGCTACAAGTATAAAGAGTACTACTAATATTAACAGGGCTACACGTATCAAGAGGACTACTATAAATCTGACGACTTCTAGTATTGAAAGGAGTAACAGTATTGAGAAGACTACTAGTATTAAGAGGACTAATAGTATTAACAAGACTACTAGTATTATGATGACTTCTATAAATCTGACGACTACTAGTATTGAAAGGAGTAATAGTATTAAGAGGACTACTAGTATAAAGAGAACTAGTAGTATTAGGAGGACAACTAGTTTTAAAAGGACTAATAGTATTAAGAGGACTAATAGTATTAAGAGGACTACTAGTATTAAGAGGACTACTAGTATTAAGAGGACTAATAGTATTAAGAGGACTACTTATATTAAGAGGATTACTAGTATTAAGAGGACTAATAGTATTAAGAGGACTACTTATATTAAGAGGATAACTAATATTAAGAGGACTACTAGTATTAAGAGGACTACTAGTATTAAGAGGACTAATAGTATTAAGAGGACTAATAGTATTAAGAGGACTACTAATATTAAGAGGACTTCTAGTATTAAGAGGACTTCCAGTATTAAGAGGACGACTAGTATTTAGGGGACTACTAGTATTAAGAGGACTACTAGTGTTAAGAGGACTTCTAGTATTAAGAGGACTAATAGTATTAAGAGAACTACTAGTATCAAGAGGATTACTAGTATTAAGAGGACTACTTGTATTAAGAGGACTAGTAGTATTTTAAGGACTACTAGTATTAAGAGGACAACTAGTATTAAGAGGACTTCTCGTATTAAGTTGACTACTAGTTTTAAAAGGACTACTAGTATTAAGAGGACCACTAGTATAAATAGGATTATTTGTATTAAGAGGACAACTAGTATTTAGAGGACTTCTCGTATTAAGTTGACTACTAGTTTTAAAATGACTACTAGTATTAAGAGGACTTCTCGTATTAAGAGGACTTCTAGTATTAAGATGACTACAAGTATTAAGAGGACTTCTAGTATTAAGAGGACTACTAGTTTTAAAAGGACTTCTAGTTTCAAGAGGACTTCTTGTATTAAGAGGACTACTAGTTTTAAAAGGACTACTAGTATTAAGAGGACTTCGAGTATTAAGAGGACTACTAGTATTAAGAGGACAACTAGTGTTAAGAGGACTACTTGTGTTGAGAGGATTACTAGTATTAAGATGACTAGTAGTATTTAGAGGACTACTAGTATTAAGAGGACTTCTAGTATTTAGAGGACTACTAGCATTAAGAAGACTACTAGTTTTAATAGGACTACTAGTATTAAGAGGACTACCAGTATTAAGAGGACTACTAGTATCAAGATAAATACTAGTATTAAGAGGACTACAAGTATTAAGAGGACTACTAGTATCAAGTGCACTAATAGTATTAAGAGGACTTATATAATTAAGAGGATTACTTATATTAAGAGGACTACTAGTATTAAGAGGACTACTAACATAAAGAGGACTACGAGTATTAAGAGGACTACTAGTATTACGAGGACTACTAGTATTAAGAGGACTACTAGTATTAAGAGGACTACTAGTATTAAGAGGACTACCAGTATTAAGAGGACTACTAGTATTAAGGGGACTACTAGTACTAAAAGGTCTACTAGTATTAAGAGGACTACCAGTATTAAGAGGACTACTAGTATTTAGAGGACTACTATAAGTAAGAAGACTACTAGTATTAAGAGGACTACTAGTATAAAGAGGACTTCTAGTATTAAGAGGACTTCTTGTTTTAAGAGGACTACTAGTATTAAGAGGACTATTAGCCTCAAGAGGTTTACTTGTATTAAGAGGACTAATATTAGGAAGAGAACTATTATGATAAAGAGGACTACTATTAATGAAAAACTACTAGTATTAAAGAGACTACTTGTATTAAGAGGACTGCTAGTAATAGGAGGGCTACAAGTTTTAAGAGGACTTCTAATTTCAAGAGGACTAATAGTATTAGCAGGACTACTAGTAGTAATAGGTCTACTAGTATTAAGAGGACTGCAAGTATTTAGCGGACAACAACTATTAACAGGACAACACGTATTAAAAGGACTAATAGTATTAAGAAAACTACTAGTATTAAGAGGACAACAAGTATTAACAGGACAACTAGAAGTGAGAGGACAACTAGTATTAAGAGGACGACAAGTATTAAGAGGACTACTAGTGTGAAAAGGACTGCTAGCATTAAGATCACGTCTAGTGTTAAGAGGACTGCAAGTATTAATACGACTACTTGTATTAAGAGGACTACTATACGTGAGAGGACTACTAGTATAAAGAGGACAACACGTATAAAGAGGACTATCAGTATTAAGAGGACTACTTGTTTTAAGCGGATGACTTGTATTTAGAGGACGACTAGTATTTAGAGGACAACTAGAGGAATGAAACGAACTGGCCAACCAACTATGTGTCTTTGTAGGCCCCCTTCTTCAAACAAGAGGGGGTATATTGTTTTTGGCCTGTCTATCTGTCTGTCATTCTGTTATTGTGTCCCAAAACTTTAACCTTGGTCATAACTTTTGCAATATTGAAGACAGCAACTCGATATTTGGCATGCATGTGTATCTCATAGACCTGCAAGGTCAAAGGTCAAATATATGGGTCAAAATCGCTCGAAGGGGGCATAGTGTTTCTCAAACACATCACTTGTTCAACATGCTTTTATCAAAATCTAACTTCCATTCATCTTGGAAATTTGATAATGTCACGCCAATATTTAAGAAAGCAGATCCTTCCCAACCGTCAAAGTATCGACCGATTTCCCTACTGAGTTGCATCAGAAAACTCATGGAGCGTTATGTCGTCCACAATCACGTTTACAACAACCTAATTACAAACAACATTCTCACACCATTTCAATCCGGATTTGTAAAGGGCGACTACCATAAACCAGCTCACTTATCTGTATGACGACATCGCTAAGGCTGTGGATGATGGTAAAGAGGTTCGAGCAGTTTTTTTGCGATATATCGAAAGCATTCGACAGAATATAGCACCAAGGTCTATTATATAAATTGTCTTCTATTGACATAAGTAGCTCTCTTCTGGACTGGTTTTCTCCCTACCTCTCTAGCAGGAAACAACGGGTTGTCTTCGCGAAAAAATTTTCTTTCTGATCGTCTGTTACTGCCGGTGTACCACAAGGAACCATTCTAGGTCAATTGCTTTTTTTTTTTAATATACATCAACGACATCGTTAACGATATCAGGGCCAACATTCGCCTATTTACTGACGACAGGAGTTTTTAAATAATTGTTGAAAATCCTCAATTTTCTGCCCACATTTTAAACATTGATCTGTCTCGAATTATCTCCTGGTCGAATACAAACCTGCATTCAACCATTCACCATGGCAAGCGGGAATCGAACCACGGAAAAATCGCCGAACGCTTCCATTCTAATGTCCGACCGTACGTTAAGCCCAAGTGAACGGTCAAGAAGATAACAGTAATGCCCCTCTTTCGCGACCACCACCGCCCTGAGCCCATGTGTATTTCAGGGAGCAACTGGCTGCTCGTTCCCAGTCCGAGGCCAATAATGTACCTGTCTACGTTCCCGAGTCCGAGCATGTTGGTGAGGCCGAGACCATTAGAACGGTAGAGCCTGTTTGAAAAGCCTAGACCGTTGAAAAGGCACTGCCTGTTGGTAATGCACTATGCTTTAGTAAAACCGAGCCTGGTAGTATGGCAAAGCCTGTTGGCAAAACGGAGCCCAAGTCCTTTAATGGTTGCCGGTCGAATACGATCAACTGATGCCATGCCCCGTCCTCGATCCCATCCCTTTACCCGATAAGTTCGCCTGGTTAGCGGGCGAGTAACTTGGAAGTTACGCCCCTAACACAAAGTGCAGCTACTCATATCCTCGCTTCATTGACAGACTCTTTTTCCTGAGCCAGGAAGAGGCTGCCAGTAATCTTCCAAGTATCTTCAAGTATCTTCGGTGGCATTACTGGGAAGATCTTATTGGATTGCCCTATGCGGCCGTTTTAAAAACTTCCGTCCGGTTCGGCAGGGGGAGTCAGTCTCGTCAGAGTCTGAGGCGGTTAGTCCCGATGCCTTTTTTTGCCGGAAACTAAGGGTCAGGCAGTGCTTCTATATGCCCGAATGCTGTGTAACTGTCACAGCGTCTAAACGGGCCAAGTACAGTCCGAGTCTGGTATTCTGTCCGACACCCATGAGCAGACAGTGTCTATGCATACATACCCTGTCTTATTCGTCTGATGCCGCTGCTGTACGGGCCAAGTACAATGCTAGTCTGGTCTAGTGTCCGTAACCCAAAGTTCGAAGTGTTGGGTTTAAGCCTGTTTATCGAGGATCCGCCTCAAAAGTGCCTGTGGTCAGCTTCTTGTCCGGCCCGAATATCCGTTACTACCCGATGCCAAATTTCCGAGCCGTTATATTCAGGCCTCTGTCCGGCCTAGAACTTATAAGCTTAATGGTTGTTGTGGTGACGGACAGGTGAATATCCCAGATGTCAGAGGCAAGGACGTGGATGCCAGTGTCTGTATAGCCGGGTGTTGCATGTAGGTATCGCAGTGAATAACGTGCTGTTTTGAATGGATTTATGTAACAATTGTCGAGTGTATGTGGCGCGCGTTCGTGCATTTGTCTGTGCGTTTGTCCGTCCGCCGGAGCTGTTCAGATAGTGACTTTTTCATCCATCATGCAATTTAATATTACAAACCACACATGCTTACCACTAGGCGACGACGTGTCGCGAGTACTAACCGTCTCCCTACCTTTAAGGTCAAAGGGCACCTTAGGGCTCATACAGCTTGTCCGGACTGCAACTTCATCGTTCATCATGCGATTTAAAATAACGTATTACAACTGTTTAATAGTTGTAGACTAACTTGGGATCGAATCTGCCAAAGTGGATCGCGGAAGCTAAGAAAAAGGTGTTCTCGTCACATTATTTTTCGTGTTTCATGGTAGTTTTTATACATACAATTTAAAACTAAAACTTACTGCGTAGCTTTAGGACTCAACGTTATGATGAAACGTGAGAATGAGGGGACGTGGAGGCGAATTCTGATTTGCGAAGAAAACTTAAACTGGTTAGGTTACGCCCCGATAAGTATTACGCGCGAGTCGTGATGGTTTAAGGGGTGTTGCGGCAGTTTATTTAACCGAGGATAAATTGGTAGCAACACCGATGCTATTATCACAACCCAATAGTTTTGTTATCAGAATCCTCACTAATTAATGACCGAGTAGGTTCATAATAGGTACTCAGTGGTTCGATCCCAGGTGCGGTTAACATTTTTTTTATTCTTTTTTTCTTTCTTTTATTTCACTCTTGTTTTTTTCCTGGAGCTCTTTAGTCCTGTTGTTTACATCAATCAATTTAAAGCATTTAGTCACAAACTTCAAAACATGCCGAAATCTGTCAACAAGTCCCTGTTATTGATGATTANGACAATCCAATTTGTATTACGGAGACGTGTCTGATCCCGTGCACTTACGATTCCGACACGGAAGACCCTTTCGAAGATCAGGGGGCAGCGGTACAAGAGACTACAGGGCTCTCTATAGTTGGTCATTCGTGAGAAACGGTGAAAGCGGGTAATTCAGTGGTGCGACCACTTTCCTAATAGTGCCGCCTCATCGAGGTCACCAGCCGTCGCAATCGGAACTTACGAGTCCGGTGACGCGCCCCCACAGTCTGTCTTCCCGGCGGTGCAAGTGATGTCGCCTAATGTCCCGATGCCCTCGAGCCACGGCTCGTCATCAAGTACGCCTCTTCTAGACGAAATGCCCTTCTTAGGGTAGACACGTGAAATTCGAGATTTTCAAATACCATAGCTTTTGTTTTTGAGACATTAATGTTCAGCCCACATGCATTGCAATAATTGTCTTCATCTTTTAACACAATTGTAATTGTTTCTGATGATTTGGCGAACAATACCATATCATCTACATATAGTAAAAGACATATTTTCAGAGTATCAGTACATTCAATTCCTGGGAGGTTGTTGTGAGAAACAGTATTTATAATATCATTTATAACAAAAACATTGCTAACAGTGGACAGCTGGGGTCTCCCTGTTTGATACCGATTGAACAGTTAAAACAAAAGGCAGAAAGTGAATTTTTATAACGTACACATGTTATAAATAGCTTTTAGTCCGTTCAAAAAGTGACCGCTTACATTTTCTGTAAAAAGCTTTTGCCACAACATGTTATGATCAATACTGACAACACATAGTTGGTAGTCTACAAATACACAATACAATTTTTATGTTTAGCTAATCACTTATGTAATAATTGAATGTAATATGAATATACACCCAAAAATTGATTTTCCTTTTTGGAATCCAAATTGATCGGGTATTATTGTATCATGTTGTGTGGACCAGTTTCTTAAACTTTTCAAGAGGATTTGGGAGTATATTTGTTCAAGTATGTTAATTCATGTTATACCTCTGTAATGTGTAGGGTCATTTGCGTCTCCTTTCTTGAAAACAGCGGTAATGATACCTTTACCACATGACTCTGGATATGCATGAGGAAAGTGTTATATCAATACTAGATGTTAACATTTCTGCTGTAAGTTCATCTATTCTAGGACTCTAATTGATGTGTTGAAGGTTTACCGATGAACATCTTTCTGACTCGGATATTTCTACGTCCAAAATATTATCAAACATGTCGGTGATATTTATATTTTGGTCTTCACGATTGTTTTCGGTTGGTGACATCTCACCGAGCATTTCCCTAAAGTGTTCATAAAGATGGTCGGTTGTAAGCGTAAAAGCCGAATCAACCTTTTTTGTTGTACAATTTCTTATTGATTTCCAGAAGGAAGTAACACTTAACTGGATTTATGATTGTCATGCGATTAAGAAATAAGTCTTCTGTATGTGTCGCCGGATAAAGACTATCAACCTAAACATTTGATCAAGTAGTTACCATTTAAGTAGAGATGAGATATGTTGTGTTATTTTGTTGAAAATAAACGATGATTACAACGTAACGTCTTATCATTTTTTCCGACTTCAGTATTCCGTTATTCTGTGTCAGTCGGAAATTTTGCAAAGGTCGGAAATTTCAAACAATCACGTAACTTAAATTCAAAAAGCAAAAAAAAAAACGCGAGTTATTATGAGCTTACAGTATGAAAACTTATGAAAACTCCGAAATTGTTATTAGCACGGTGGCTTTTTCGTCGTCGTATGCAAAATCCACAGATCATTTCATGGAATGAAATATTAAATGGTAATATATTTCACAGTCAAATATTTGTATCTTTAATATGCAAATAATTTACATGTTTGCTATATAATAGATTTGAATACATGATACTAAATAAATTATAAGTTTAATACGTTACATACGTTGGCTTCCCCAAATACAATGAATATTGTTGACAATAAAAATTAAGTGGCTGTAAGGTTCGCGCAGTGGTTGGAACATGCGCTTTTCATTTAAATGCCCTTTCTCGACACTAATATATGTATGTATATATAACACTTAAAACGTATTAGCTGAAATAAACAGCTATTATTCAAATTAGGTAACTAATCAGTTGAAATTGTTGGGACACACTCTGTGCAGCCTCATGATCGTCCAAATACCTGTTGACACATTTACGAATTAAGCGCAATAAGTGAAGAATATACAAAATATATGAATTTAAGTTTTAATGACCGATACATTCTAAATATACAATGTAGACAACATATACATGTTCATACATTTTCAATTTTCTTCATTTCAAAAACAAAGAAACAATCAGTATTGTAAAGCTTCTGAATTGAATTGTAAACGGACACAAACGTCAAGTATGCTATTAACTATAAAATAAAATCAATTTTCAGTGGAAAATGTATTACTTTGCAGGAAAAAAATGGAAACTGAGTATTTGACGAATAATAACATTTTTAGCGGAGAGTATTGAATGTAGCCGTAGCCGTGTATATATACATTTTACAAAGAAATCCGACATGAACCAACAATAGAAAGTGTCACATGATTAAATATCCTTAGTTTCAACTAAAGTAGGATCGTACTTGCTCAAAAGTATCAAGTATATAATACTTCACACAAACAGTATTTGATTACGATATATTATTGACAAGACTTACTTAAATATAAATTAAACATGTAAGCGTTTCATTCGATAAACTCAATTTGATTTAAGATAACCATTGTGCCAACGGTTTATTTGACAACAGCTGCTTATTTATCTTAGTGTTAATATCCACACACGGTAGCTGTAAGATTGCATCCATACATAAGCTGTATGTTTGCGTTCAATCATTTGCATATTAAAGCATAAAGAATATTGAAACGCGTTATCCTTCCGTTAGTAACATTTAGATCACGACATGAACGAAATAGACGTATTGGACAGACCGTCAGATACGTTCAACATCCCCCATCGCTTGACACTTGGCTGTTTAAATTGGCCTACTTAACCGTTTCGAATGAAGTATTCATGTATACAGCTTTTTCTGGAAACAAACAATAAACAGCAAAACACTATGTTTGTCAACTACGTCATTATTAAAAAAAAAATTATATGCATTTCGTTAAAATCTTTCATTGAAATTAGCCTATGTAAATACAAACATTTGAATAATATTCACGCTATATACCTGCATTATTCTCTGTATTCAAATACACGTGAGATTCGCCACGTTCAACCTGTTGACTCAATGAAGTGTAGATGGCTTTTCTAAAACAATTTTACAATTGATTTGACATGGTTAGTCACACAAAACCAATAATTATAATTGCAGAGTTTGTGATATGCTTAAGGTATTGTATAAGGTTTTATTTTATCAAATTGTACTTACCCTTGATCAATATCTGAAATATAAAAATATAGCAATATGTGTATTTAAAGTTATAAATACGGACGTAACTACCTCACAAAATGGGGGATTTTTCCGACTTAAGTATGTAATCAGCAGAAAACATTCAAGTTATTTAATTTGACTATTTTCATTATATACATAATCATGTTTATACGCAATACATACTCAAACGTTTAATTCAAGACTCGTGTTCTTATAAAGTATTGATAATTCTGCAACACATTATGAGCGGTACCTAATCATTTAAAAAGTGCAGTAGAGTCATTGACATTGGTCCGTAAATGCAAATTCTTTAATGCTTTATAAAACAAATAATATAATAAATAAAACGAACCAAGGGTTTCGTAAGCCGGATTGTTCAAGTCGGTACCATTACCCTCACACGGCGATGTAGTTTCAATCTGCCTGTAAGAGGCGAATAAAACAATGTTCGTATTTAATCATATAATGAATGAGTCATAAAGACAATCTAATAAAGTCCATTTTAAAGGGACTAAGGCAACGATCATTTACTTTCATTATGCACGATACGTATATAGATAATCCAAATGCTCTGTCCATACACATGTGCCAACAATTAATACAAAACACGTGTACTTAAATATATGTACTAAAATATTTAGCAATGAGTGGCATGTAAGTTGTCACAACATTAAGATCCTTGTCGTTATCTTAATTACGCAAATACATCGAATAAGCTGTATTGTTTTTAACGCATTATGATAAGACCCTCTCCTTTACGCATTTTGAATTAAAAAATATATATAAATAAAACAACTTTACGAGCTAGACTTGGGATTAATCTTCCCCATTTTTTTCATAACCCTGTTAACCATCTCATATGCTACTTAAAATGAATTGAAAATGATTGTATTAGTTTATTTCATATTATATAACATATCTATGTTTAATATTATCAGATGCGTATCTATTAATAATTAAATTTAAAGTTGCTTTAAGCGACCAATTGTCGCAAACTTTACATGAATGGCTATGATAAAAAGTAATCGGACGTTTAGAAGGAATTGTGGGTAATAACATATTCTGAATAACGGGACGTAACTTCCAAGCGATATCACCTAGATTTTGGAAAGGCCCTTTAGTCAAATTCTTAAAATAAATGGCTGAGAAATCAGTCACCGGAAGTTGAATATGAACTATGGGTTATTAAATATTTTCGATAAAGGGGCGTAATTTCCTAGGGAGGTCACCTCGTTTTGGGAAATGCCTATTCAGCCAAAAATAGTTTCAGCTGAAATTCGTTTCTTTAAAATAATCTACACAGAAGGTAATTAGCAGTGAAAATTTGAGCGAACTCCGAGTAATTTAAGAAGAGAAAAATACACAAGCTTCAGGCAACTATATATTCTATGTTGGTAAACAGACAAAGGGGCTATGATTCTGCCAAAAATTGGTCGCAACCCAAATTCCTTAGCTTAACGATCATCTACACATAAAGATTGTGCAACTGTAAACTTTTGAGTGATACTTTTGAGTGATATCTACCCAAAAGTTAAAGAGGAGTATGAAACAAAAGTTTCTGGACGTACCAATGTACGGACGTTCTAACGCACAGACGTAAGAACGTACGTTAGGACTGAAGGACAAGAGCGATGCTTAATGCATCCAACTCCAAGGTGGCATAACATTTGCCAACAAGGTTAATGCTTACCTGATTTCACTATGACCGTCACAAAGAACTGAAACGATACGCCATATATATATATAATATAACAATATTATAATAATTTGGTAATTATAGGTTATGAACGTTGAATTTGTTTTCAACTATTTCATTTTAAAATAAACAAACAGTTTAGATAAAGTTTCCATAAAACCACTTTCCATCGCATTTCCGTTACTTTTTTCATAAAAAAAACGTCCTTATTATTTTAAAAAACAAAACTTGTTCAAATTAATGTTATACCTTAGGAAAAATATAATTACAATGATGTGTCAAACCTCGATAATAAGTATAGCCTTACCTTGACTTCGGACGCATTTTATATCATATCTCATCACAGCAACTACAACGAGTACTATGATAATGATTCCACAGAGACTTCCAATTATTCCTCCAGCGATCGCAGCTGTTCTAGCACTGGAAGTGGATTCCGTCTCATCGGAAGCTTGAATTGTTAATGAAAACCTTAAAAAGCATGTTATCTGCTCGACAAAGCAAATATTTACATTTTTTTATTATAAACGCTGTGTGACACCTTTTTGGAAACATCTTCTAGAATATCATTTTCATAGAAAAACAACAACTAAGCAGACTACAAGAGACTAAAAATTCCTTCCTTCATAACATACACACACACATAAATGCATCTGTTCACGTTTTAATGAAAAGATAATTCGGTTATCAGGAAAAGAGTCAAACAAAAACACGTTGTTAAAGTGATGCATTACCCTCTGGGTTATTTACAACCACAAATGCACTCTCCGTTACGGTACTTGCCATTCTCCGTTAATATATAAGTATATATTGCGGAGGCGCAAAAGAAGAAATAAAACAAACAGTTAGAGATAAGTAGTTTCAAAATGTACCGCGCACGGAACTTTAACATCATTCAGTCATGTCCCAACGCGCATCTTTTGTGTACAAATGCAATTAGGACCGCGAATGGAAGAAAAAATTATCAGACAGTATTCAACCACTTTTGGTTACATTTGAAATGTTTGCCCATGTGCCTGTGTCTGTAAATGTCTGTAAAGTGAATTCTCTGGTTAATACTCTGTTAGTAAAATGTACAAATAAATAATACCTTAAGTTTTACAAATAATTTATGCTTAATTATATTAATTTGATCAAAATCAAAATATAATTGCTTATAAAACTGTTCTATTTGTTATATCCACGAACTTACGATAGACCAGGATATATAGAGAATACATGGTTGGTGCCGAGATGGAGAAAGTTTATCCGGTGAGGCTTAGAAAAAGAAAATAGGGCGAGCTTTAGAAAAGTTCATATTTTCAGTATATTCGGTAATAAAATTTCGCGATGTGAAATCGAAAGTACATCGCGAAAATAGGTGACATAACGATATACACACTATAAATAACGCAAGTAGATTGATCGTTTTATATATAAAATATATACAATTCACTACGCATGCATAATTTGCATTCCTGAGTTTACCACGTGACGATGATGATCAATCTACTTGCGTTATTAATAGTTAACTGGTATACATAACCAGTAAAAATAAAAAAAATGAAGTAAAAATAAAAAAACTACTTTTTTCAAGTAATGTTATATACCAGTCGTGATATTTTAATCAATATAAACGAATAATTGTAAAAAAAACTATATTTTAGAACCTTTCTTTTTTCGTCATTCATGGTTTACAGTCCCTTGAATCATCAATAACTTACAGGGACGTGTTCACAGATTTCGGCATGTTTTGAAGTTTGTGATTAAATTGATAAATGTTTACAACAGGACTAAAGAGATCCAATATACATCAAGAAAGAAATTAATGACAGAAAAAAAAGTAAAAAAAAAAAAGTTAACCGCACCTGGGATCGAACCACTAACCTTTGTATTCGATCATTTGTGATGATACTGATAACAAAAATATTGGGTTGTAATAATAGCATCATCGGTGTTGCTATAAATATATCCTCGGTTAAATAAACTGCCGCAACACCCCTTCACATTATTAATAGCTCTGATGGCCATCATGTGCAGTGGACATGAACCATTTGAGCAACTGTAAAAGATCACCAAACGAATATTTCTGCAACGTTTTATCAACATTAGCCTACCAGCTTTTGGGATGTTGTTAGACAAGGTTTAAATGAAAGCCAGTAAACAACAATTGAAGACAAAACTTACCTGTGAGCCCTTCATATTCAAATGAGCTTAACAGGGGAAGGTACTCATCGACCAATCTGATCTGTAGAAGGTTTTAACGTATGCCTGCAGTTTAAGATTGAACTAGAGCTTTTTCACAAACATCACCAAAAATACCCCGCACCGCTTACTGTGTCACAGGCATAGCAGCACTTCCCATGGGTATGTTGAAGTGTATACATGTATAACTCAGGAACCTGTGGATTACTGCAGTTAAAACGTACGTCTTGCACATCCACACCCTATTGTGATGACATATTTCAAGTTGCAATCGCTTTAGACATGTAGAACTTAGAACTGTTCATGCTTCTACCATTTGATTGGCTAGGTTCAATTGCATATAACTCCGGAATGTTAGGGTCAGTGTGTGAGAAAATTGTGTCGTGCACATTTACACTACATGTTGATGACATATTTTAAGATTCAAGTCAATCGCTTGCGAAACAAAGAATTTGCTGCTCCTAAAATTTAACATTGTATGGTTCTGTCAAATGGATAAGTTCCAGGGCATATAACTGATGAATGGTATTGATCACGGGGCATGACACAGTGTCTTGCATATCTGCGAATCATTCTGAAGAAAAAATTCAACGTTCAATTCCATCGCAACAGAAAGGAAGAAGTTCAGTACACTCTACAAACTTATAACACAACACACCGACAAACCGTGAACAAACTGATTGACAGAGTGACTTCGTTTGTGAGGGTATAATCAATGTACCATAAATGTTGGCAACAATAAAGGTCACAGGATGGGCTCACTTTACAAGTAGATCAGAGCAAATGTTTGTTCTAAGATTAACCTTGTGGCCAAGTTTAAAGACGCATATGACTCAGATTCACATTCAAAGGTTCATCAAGACTGGGTCATAGATGTTGCCTTTAGAGTTGTAACAACGTTTTTCTAAGATTTAACCGGATGACATAGTTTTGGGACGCATACGACCCAGATTAAAATTCGGGCTAGATATTGTCCAGATAAACATTCTGACCAATTGTCATCAAGAGTAATTCATTATTGTGGCCTCTAGAGTTGTTACAATGTTTTTATAAGAGTTGATCTTGTAACCTAGGTTTTGGACGTACGTAACACAGATTCGAACCCAACCTAGATATTGTCTAGATAAACATTCTGACAAAGATTGGATGTTATTTGGTAACGAGCTTAAAGTTGACAACGCACGCCACACACCGCTTACCGCACGAAGCCGGGCACAGTGTCGTCACTATAGCTCACCTTAAGCACTTCGCGCTCAGGTGAGCTAAAACAATTATCAAGGATGATACATGTATAATAATCACTATATTTTATAATTATATAAGCATGCAAAAACAAAAGAAATAATGATTGCATGCGCTTATAAATAATACATGTGTATTTAGAATTCAATGTTTTGATTTTAAACAAAATAACTGTATTACCTGGAACCTTGGTAGCGCTGTTTTTTTTTTAACAAATCAAAGCAAGAATACAGTCCAAATGGATAACATACAAAATATTAAACCTCTGTGCTTTACAGCTTCAAATGGGATTTTTAAGTAACTGATTTTAAGCTCTGGTAACCAATACATCCACTACTGAGATAAAGGATTAGTATTGTACAATTCGGTAACATTTCTCTAACAGTTAACGAAGAAATATGTTATTTTGTGAGTTTGAGAGCAACGAATAAATAGAACATTATGTTTCCTTGTTTGGAATGAAATAATCGAAAGGTGGTTTTCTTTTATATTTTCTGTGCATTTATGTTTGGAAATCATTAACAATACAAATACCCCTCAATTATTATTAAAATATGATTTTTAATGTTAGTTTAATTATATGGACCAAAGAGGTTATATACATGATAATTGTATTATTATAAATATAATAATGGTTAATGTGAGTTTATTTATTTTGTTCCTCTTGTTTAATGCGTTATGAATGCCAAATCACGCTCTGTATACGTCGGGTCGGCTATCTCACTTGGTAGAGCGCTGGACTACAAATAAGAGTATTGCTGGTGTGATCCGCGGCCAGTCCACTTTACTTGTGTGGGATACGGCCATTCTCGCTCTTCTTCTATTCAAGTACTGACATATGTATGTGCAATTTGTACTTGTAAACCAAAAAATCCAGGAATTGTGAGTTTGTTTTACTGACCTTAATATGACTGAAATACTTTTGATAGGCGAAATATCCAAATAAACAAACACACAACAGTATATAATATAAAATTAATTGGTTTTATGTGTTGTTGAAATAAGCGGTAAATACATGCTTGATTTATATGTATTCATGTTTAAATCATAAGCATCTATTTCATCCATTGCTGTATCTACATACGAAATTATATAAATGTTACGAGGGTTTTGTTGTTTATTTGAAGATTATGATATGGAGATCAAAAGATTACTATATGATAATCAGGGAGGTCAATTAACCTGTTTACACACAATGACGTACGCTAAACATCCACCACCACGATAGATGAACTAAAAATGTATGCACATTTAAAAACATGCAAATCTCACATCGCATACGATTGTATATCTATGGCATAAAATTGTGTTTTGTTGAGGGGTCCCACATATTTATTTATTAATGACCTACACTACAAATATTTATTATTGTCTATGGTAATATTTATTCTTGTCTAGGGGTTCAGCACTCGTTGATTATAAACTGTATATTTTTTAATTATGACCATTACTTCAACATTCTGTTTTCTTAATCAGGCATTGAAATCACAAATTATAAGAATTACACAAGTGTTAATTTATACAACATCCTGACAACTTACATCTGACCAAGACCCCAATATGCTGGCTGCTAGCTGTGACTGCAGAAACTGGATTCCTTGCAGTACACATGTAGTTGCCTGCCTCATCTCTCTGAAGAGTTCCCAATGATAGTACACTTGTGTTGCTAACTGCACCTACTCCAGACTTTATCCATTGGTACGTACACTGGACTGGAGAACATGTGGAGGCTGAGCAGGTAATGTCATTTAGGGGCTGATTCTCATTCAGTGTGTAGCTGGTAGAAGGTGGAGTTACATTCACCAAATCAGGGCCGTCTGTATAATAAATGTATGTACTCTTCAAACAATGGGCAACACATTTCGTACTTCTCTAGTCAGAGAACAAAGGTACAAAATGAACGGCACCTCGATAATATGGTGGTGCGTTTTTTTGTAATAAATATTGCTAAAAGGATTGACCCCAGCAAACCTAAGTTGTTATCCAAATGGTCAGTGTCGCTTCTATTTCATTGACACATTTGTAGTATGAACATGAACAAAGCTCAGGAACCCACAAGTCAAACTTCCAATAGACAAGGACATGTTAATTGGGCATCGGATTTTTTGATTAATTTGGTACTAGACCAGTAAATTTACGTCGTGAAGGATACTTAACACACGGCCAATATGAACATTTTCCTTTGTCAGGTAAACAAAAACAAGAAAGTTTGACCAAATAAATTTACATTACAAAACATTCGTATAGATGTGTCCATGAACAACATGTCACACTTCTTGTTGTCATATGCACTTGATATTTTGGATTGACATCAGATGCCAAAAACAACTTATTTAAGACAGGATGTTATTTCACTGTATATGCACTCATCAACATTTTTTTTTCACAGGTTTCAGAAAGGGGGTTTTAGTTACAGAAGCATATGGCACTTCCATCAAAGACAAATATTGAAAAAAAGTGCTTTATGAATGCATAAATCATTCTGGCCCCAAATGCATAACCAAAATCGTCATGAATGATAGCTACACACACAGTTACTATATGAATTGATAACAAACTCTCCGTTATTTTAACATATTTAAACATTCATTCGCACAATTAAACTAAAATTGAATATCAATGCCTAGGTAAACCGTATGAATTGATTAATGTGAACTATTTCGTGCCGATTGCTATCGCTTACAAACTAAAGTATTGTTCTTTTTTTCGATCAAGGATACATCAAAGAAAATTCCTGTGCTCAAACTTTGTATTTTCCTTCTGCCGGTATGTTTTGAGAAATTATTTTTAAAATGACTTACGACTAAAGATTCTTATGTTTCGGGTTTTCNGGGTAAATACAGTTTCATGCTTTTGTACATAACTTCACGAAATTTATGATCGAATCCCGGCTGTATAAAGTTTGAAGCAATTAAAGTGTGCATTTTGCAACACTGCGTTTTGCAAGATAGAATCTATATTTGAAATATGAAATAGACATAAAATAATTCTTTGGAACGAAAGCACATGCATGAATATCACATTAACTGAAGTTTGTATTAAAATAGCTTATGTGTATTTAATGGTCATGCCATTAGGCATTAAATATTATGGACTTAAAATGATAACTTAAATCGTTTCAAATTACCGAATTAATATACGTATCATCACTAACATTATGCTTCAATTAAGCTTTTTTTTAATTAATTCTTACATAGTTGATAAGTCTAGTTATTGTTTTGTTCACTTAGCTTACTGTACCTTATATATATTGAAGAGTACAGAAAACAGAACAAGTTTAAGCGTTGAAAGTGCTGATTTTTCCTCGCGATTGGTTCACCTTAAATCTTAAATGCAGTCTAACAGAGCTGTCTACGCGCCGGTAATGTTGCACTCGAGAAGTAGAACTGGGTTGTCAATAGGGGGCAATAAAGGGATTAGCGAACGTAACTATAAGCCACACAGAGCTTGAATAGCGAATTTTATTGTGAACTTATAGAACGTTTTTACGAATATCTGGACAAAGTGTCTCATATCGGGACGCCGGAACAATCACACAACTCGCGGGACTGTATGTTTTAATTCCGTTATCCATATATCAAATCAATGATTATCTTATCATAATTTAGTTTATCAAATCTAAATCGATTGAATCGTTCTTAAATCGTTCTTTATTCCAGAAAAAAATAGCGAAACCAAAAGCATAAATAGTATCGATGGAAAGTAATCCAGATCAATTATAAGTATTGAAATAAATTAGGATTACGGTAATGTGTTTTCCTGAAATATCTTACATCTTATGAAACTAAACATTATTTATTTTAAAAGAGAACATAATAATCAATGATCTTAAAGAAAATATACTATATCCTGTTTTTTAAAGCTGCACATAAAATACGATTTATAGTGGCATTTGTGGCAAACAGGAATAGTTGTTTGCTCCGGACGGTCATAAGTTCGGACATTTTAATATAAGGTTAAAAAAAATGAATATTCGAATATATTCGAATAATGACAAACGAATATTCGAATATCATTTGCAGTATTCGTTCCCATCCCTAATAAATATATACCAAATAAGTCTTGCTTTATCAATATTTACGTTCATAAGAGAGAAGTTTTGTAATTCAATTGTATAAAAACATTGGGAAAAATTAGGACAATTTAGGGTTGCCAACTTGAACTTGAAATGTCTGGGAATGTCTGAGAATCCTTAATTATTTTGTTAACGTTTCTTTAACTTTGATTTTGGATGCAGAATACTGTACCAATAGGAAATATGCGTTGAAATAATAGAAAATAAAAATGTCTTATTACAGTTCTAAAAACTTAAGCCATTTGTTGAATTTGTGTGTAACACATTCTGTTTTGGAACAAGTAAATGACTGTTAAATATTCAATTTTTAAATCCAAAGATTATGGAAAACAAAATGTATTGTTTATCGTAGAACAGGAGTTAACAAGAGTTTCGCGGTCGGAGTCGTATGCCCCCAAAACAGGGCCTTGATTTTCACACGTATTGTGACAGTGACCTTGACCTTTGACCTAGTGAACCCAATTTCAATAGGGGTCATCTACTGTCCAAGGCCAATTTACATGTAAAGTATCAAGCCAATCGGTTAATTCGTTGAAGAGTTATTGACCGGAAACGATATTCACACTTATTGTGACAGTGACCTTGACCTTTGACCTAGTGACCCCAATTTCAATAGGGGTCTTCTTCTGTCCAAAGCCAATGCACATCAAGTATCAAGCCAATCGGTCAATCCGTTCAAAAGTTATTGATCGGAAACGAACTGGTCTAACGACAGACATACAGACGGACCGACCGACCGACCGACAGACCGATCCACCGACCTTCATCCAGCAAAACAATATACCCCCTCTTCTTCGAAGGGGGCATAAAAATATATATGCATGTAAACACACAGAGCTCCAGTAAATTTGCTCTGATTTTCAATTAATTTGATTGCTGTATAATAGAAGTTTAAAAACGTGTATGTTAACTGAAATTTTTACATATCCATGTAAATACAAGTTCAAGGTATCATTTTTTTAAATCCATATTCAGTCCGTTTGACCTGCATATGCATTGATTGGAAAGATTTGAACTACTTTGATAGCAGGTTACCCAATGCCCATTCTTGTGAAGTAGATGAACTTCTGTCAAGTGGTTCAGGAGATGTTGTTTTGAAGCAAATTGTTAAAAATGTCAACACACATCACACAAAACACGACGAAGGACGCAAAATCACCAACAACCACAATAGCTCACAAAATAAGTAATTGAGCTTATAAGAGGACCATGATGGCCCATAATCGCTCACCTAATCTCAAGGTACACTAATTGTCTAAGACTTAACCTTGTGACCTAGATTTAATCCCCATTTAACAAATATTCTAACACGGCCTTTATATTGTCATGAAAAACAGTTTTACCTTGTTTTATCAAGATATGTAATAAATGTAGCTTTTAAAGTGGTAATATAGTTTTTCTTAGATTTTATATGGTGATATAGTTTTAACACACTTTCAATCCAGATTGAAAATTGGTCAAGATGTTGTCAAAATAAATAACCTTATTAAATTTCATCAAGATTTAGTCATAAATACGAGTTGTAGAGTGGTGTTTCACACATTTGACTTGATGATCTTTGTTTTGGACACACATGACCAAGTTGTGAACTGTTTCTTGATAGTGTCAAGATAAACACTTGGACAAGGTTCCATCAAGAGAGAGTCATAAATGTTGCCTCTAGACTGGTATAAAGTCTCTCAAATATTTGACCTGACGAGCTAGGTTTTGGACACATATGATCCAGGACCCTCCCCCCTCCCCCCCCCAAAAAAAAATAAATAAAAAGAAAAGATAATTAAAAAACAAAATGGAGCGGATATGCCAAACAATATGCGCATGTCCACCCTATGTAGATGATGCATATAAAGTTTCATTGAATGAAGATCATAAGTAAAGGAAACGAAATATTATTCAAATGGAAAAATCGCACCGAAGAGTCATTAGAGTGGAAAGATATACAATTATGCACATGTACACCCTATAGCGATGCTACATATGAAGTTTCATCAAACATAAATCATTAATATTACATGTGTGTACACGAATTATTATTCAAAGGGCAGTGACTCCCTCAAAAAGCCACAAAGCCAAATAACCTAACAAATTCCCATGTTCACCCTATTCGGAAAGTGAATATAAAGTCTCGACACATTAGGATAATAAGTTCCTGAGATCTCGCACGGAAACGAAAAACTTTTAAGAAAATGACATATGAATAATCAAAGCGCAATAAATAACGAAACAATAATTCACCTTGAACGAACTGGCAATTATGCGCGTGTCCACTCTATAGCAATACTGCATGTTCAGTTTCATCAAATTCGGATGATGAGTGTCTGAGATCTCGCGAGAGAAATGCATATCAAGTCTCGTCAAATTCAAAAAATTATGGTCTGAAATCTCAAGCGGAAACGATTTAACATATTAATAATCAATGGACAATTACTCCCTAAAAAATCATTAGACCTGACAACGATATGCGCGTGAACCCTTAAAGG
>VMBQ01006702.1:0-34496 GCA_007657795.1 Dreissena rostriformis | reverse complement strand
CCCCGCCCCTCTGAAGAAGGCGTCAATTAGCAGTCGCACTGCTTTTCTGTATGCCTGTGCGTATGATCAAAGTTTCCTGTCTTTAACAATTACTTTGCTGTTTATGGATGGAACTTAATGTCAAGTATCCTAACCTCAAAGGTCAAGGCCAAACTTAGAGGTCAAAGGTCAAATTTGGCCATAAACAGGTTGAACATTCCTGTCCCAGCCATAACTTTGCCATATATTAATGGATTTTCAAATCACTTTGCACAAGTGTCAACCATCATAAGACGGGGTGTTGTGTTTAATATCAGCCTCTCTACCGCAAAGGTCAAGGTCACATTTTGCGGTCAATTGACCATAAAGCAACTTGATTTTGACATAAACATGTAGTTTTTAGACAAAAGTGAAAAGGGGGGCATCTGTGCCCAGCTATGGACACATATGTCTTGTTATCCAAACAAATTCAACTCTGCTACATGTAATTTGGAAACTTTGCTTCTGTTGAAATTGACAAATAGTAATGTTGCATGCTATAACATTTATAAATGAGCCACGCTCTGGAAAAAATGGGCTTAATGTCTGTGCGTAAGGTTTTGTCCCAGATTAGCCTGTGCAGTCTGATCAGGGACAACCCTTTTTCGCTTGAATAAAATTATTCGTTTGAAAGAAAGTATCTTCTTAACAAAAATCGAGTTCAGATGAAAAGTGTTTTCCCTGATTAGCCAGTGCAGACTTTTTTGTTTTACTACATGAAAACGGTGTGCAATGTTTAAGCTTGCTTTTGTGAAGCATTGTTTTCCACTCGATAATATGCTTACATGTTATGCCAACCAATTGTGCACACACCATTGTCTTGCATGGATTGTAATATATATATATATGTCTGGGGCCGAAGGCCTACATCACAAATAAACAGAAATTGCAGTAAAAAATTGACTGCACAGGCTAATCTGGGATGACACTTTAGGCACATCCATTAAGCCCTGTTTTTCGAGACCGAGACTCATATTAATTTTTTATTTCAGGCCCGTCCACTTACCCGTTACTTGCCAGTTCGAAGTCACGAGTTTGACCTCAAAGTGCACATCGAGACGGCCGGGCACCACCTAGACATGTGTCCACACGTTATAGTCAATAACAACAGTTGTAGGGGACTTCTTGTGAAAATGGGAGGTAAAATAAAAACCTGGCATAAACGATGGTTCGTGTTCGATAGAACAAAACGATCTCTCGTGTACTACACAGACAAAAGTGAATCCAAGCCAAGAGGTGGGATATACTTCCAAGCGATAGAGGAAGTGTACGTGGACCATTTAAAGTCTGTGAAAAGCCCCAACCAAAAATTGACATTCTGTGTTAAAACGTTTGAGCGGACTTACTTCTTTGTGGCGCCTTCACCGGAGGCGATGCGTATATGGATAGACGTAATATTCACTGGTGCAGAAGGCTACCAACAGTTTATGCAGTCATAGTTGTCATTTATTTAGTGTTTGTTGTCATCATTTTCACAGCTTTTCTTGCATATGATAGAGTGTTGAAACCTTGTGGCCTACACTCCCAGTGTTTGTCATAGATCCTGTATCACATTCAGCAGATAATTATTTGGTATGAGCCACGTCATACGAAAATGGGTCTTAGGGCAGTCTGATCAGGAGCTACCCTGCCCGCTATAAGGTCAGGCAACGGTTCGTGGTCCCATTAGTGGACAGGGTAGCTCAGCCTGGTCTGGAGCTACGCTGGCCACAAATGTTTAAAAAAAAAGACCCCATTTCGGCATTATGTAGCTCAAATAGTCTTATACTATCTCATTACAGTGTATTGTACTGTTATGGGTGTTATTTACACTGTACGACCTTATTGGAACAAAGCCAAATATAAATATGTTGTTTCTAAAGTTTAAAAAGTTATTTTTCTCAAATATAACTTATTTGATGAAAAAACACACTTACCGGTAAATATTGTTTCTATTGTTTCAACAAAGTTCTTTCACATACCGTTATAAGGCTTAAATATTTAGAAACTTTTTCTTTTTTTTAATTACACTATTAACACAACTTCGATTCTATTTCTTCAGTTATTTCCATATTGTCAGTGCGGTTACGTCACACTTAAACACCTTATTCCATGAATACAACTTAGGACTTCACATAGTTCCACCAAAGTCATTTTACTCTTTTACACCATTATTTGTATTAATAAAACATGCATGAAATATTTTGTGAGGTTTTACTCATTTGTAGAAATGTTAATGAAAATACGAGCATATTTGTGACAAACTTAAACATGAAAGATATACATGTTTTGTGATATTAGTTTAACAATAACGCATGTATAATAATTGTTGCAACGTTATTTGCCCTGTGATACATCAGATGTTGCTTGTCAAGTCATGTACACTCAGGGCTTTTTTTCCCATCTTTGTGAAGCGTTCTTCGCTCCCTCATTTTGTGAAAAAATTAGTCGCAAACTTTTCAAAATTGTTAAAAAAAATGAGTCACGAAATTTTCCAAAATTTTGAAAAATTTAGTTTGCGGACCTTTTTAAAATTGAGAAAATTTGAGTCACAAACTTCTTTCGATTGTGAAAATTTTAGTCACGAACTTCTCAAATTTGTGTAAAACGACCATATTCTAACAAAGAAAAAAGCCCTGTTGTATGATACCAAAATGTGTCGTGTTCTGAGAAAACTGGCCAAAATGCTTGTGCGTAAATTGTCATCCCAGATTAGCCTGTGCAGTCCGCACAGGCTAATCAGGGACGACACTTTCCGTCTAAACTTGATTTTCGCTAAGAAGAGACATCCTTTAAACGAAAAATTCCATAAAAGCGGAAATTGTCGTCCCTGATAAGCCTGTGCGGACTGCACAGGCTAATCTGGGATGACAATTTACGCACAAACATTTTGCCCAGTTTTCTCAATGTGTGTGTGGATCTCTGCATTTACAGTTTATATATTGATAAGAAAATAATATGATAATTTTATTAAAATCTGCTGAATAAGTATGAAGTATTTCGGAATAAAGTTTCTTAGTTATAATTGACATCCTGGTTTAGTGACTAGTACCAGTCTCAAAGACAATTCATCAGAATCTATTCTGGATTCATACTGGTAGTAAATGGATGATTAACCCTTTGAGCGCTGGAACTGGATTTTGAAGGCCTTTGCAAACAGTTTGGATCCAGATGAGACGCCACAGAACGTGGCGTCTCATCAGGATCCAAACTGTTTGCTATTCTGATAGTATTCTTTGAAAAAAAGTGAAAAAAAGATGATTTTAGAAATTCAGCAGACGACATTTTAGCAGACGACAAATTTCCCAGCATGCAAAGGGTTAATAAATTAGTATTGGTAAATTTGTACCCACCTACATGTACTTGTGTAAAATCAGTACATGAAATTAGATGTATTTAAGAATTTTTTTTTTTAGTAAAATTACTCGTTAATAATGCAGATAGACACTAGAATCTGAGTACAGTATAGTAACAAATATTTCTCATTTAAATTAAAAATATTTATCCAGTCATATTAGAATTGAAATAATTTTCACATATGTTATTCAATGGTTCATATACACAGATTTTCCATAGATAGCCATTCAATAGATAGCCATTCAACAACTCTGGCAAATGCCTTATGGTGTATTAATAAATGTCTATGCATAAGAATTATAAATTGTCGTCTATGGACTAATAAACAACAACAAATTAAACTTTTAAATGCAGGACTCACATGATAAAACCGTTAGGAAAGATTTGAACTTATTATTTTATGCTTTTCGGTGGTTTATAGAGAAATATCACTGAATAAAAAAAACTGATAATGCATTGTTTCAAACAGTGAAAATTAATCGTGAAAATAATCGATAATTTTAATTGTTTTACCGGAACTATTGTTTCCCAAAAATAATCATATTATAAAAAGAAATTTGTTGGATTCGGTGGAATATTTTAATTCACTGGTGAAAATACATTTTCTTTGATCACTCTTGAATTAAAATCGATATTCCACCAAATCCAACAAATATCCTCTATTTAAAAACAATGTTTTGATCTTATTTTTGTTGTAGAATTATTTGTTCCAGACTCCAAGACATGTGCTGGTAAATGGTTTACTCTTTCAGTGCTGGAACCGAATTTTTAAGGCCTTTGCAAACAGTTTGGATCCAAATGAGACGCCACAGAACGTGGCGTCTCATCAGGATCCAAACTGTTTGCTATTCTGATAGTATTCTTTGGAAAAAAATCGAAGAAAATGCTAATTTCAGAAATTCAGCAGACAACATTTTAGCAGACGACAAATATCCCAGCATGCAAAGGGTAAACATGTTATTGAAGTTATTTTGTGTTGTTCAAAACTCCCAATCTCTGTATTTTGTAATTGTATACAGATAATGCATGTGATATGGTGTATATAGTTGCGAGATTTTAACTAATATAAACAAAATAAAGCTTTATTTTATCTGCTACATAACATACATGTTATGTTTTTATGCTTTACAACTATATATTTTAATGAAATTGTACTTTTGTACACCTGTATTAGATCTATTTCATAGGGTTGAATATATTTCTTTAAAAAACAAGATTTCATTATATGGTGAGTTATTATATTATTTAACATTGCATAATGTGATTCATGCAATTTATTTCTGTTACTAACCTAGCCTTCAATTTTAGTCTCTTTTTACATGGTTTCTATACTTAAAGAAACCTTCTCTCATAAGAAACAAACAGACTTTCTAGAAAATTATTCGGTAATGTACGCTTATTATCCATGATTATTTTGATTTACGTGAATGTTGTGTACCCTGGTCGGCTTTCATAGAAATTTGAATGAAAACATTAAAAAGTGTTGAAACAGTGTTCATGTCTTATCCTATATACTTAATGAATGACCCATTCATATTATTACTGTTATCACTGCAGTAATGCACTATCTGTGTGTTGGTCTCCGTGAAAACAGGGCTTTATGCATGTGCCTTTCACACTTTCCAGCTATACTGGATTTTTGTTTAGAAGACACTTCCTTTCAACAAAAATTGCAAAGGCTAATCCAGGATGACACTTTAGGCAGACTTCAGACATATTTTAAGTTGGAATATCAGTAACCAAACTATAATATTGTGACAAGGAGATGGGATTTTGAAAATTAACAATTGTAATTACTCTGTCTTCGCGCATTTATACTATGTCAAAACATTTAATAGATGACAGACGCAAATATTTGTTTTTCTTTACAAGCATGTTACACAGTTAACACACAAATCAATTTACTGGGGGCTAAGTTTAATTGTCAAGTGAATTTTATATCTGTTTGCATCCATGTTGTAACTAGACCTTTAAGCGCTGGAACCGAATTTTAAAGGCCTTTGCAAACAGTTTGGATCCAGATGAGACGCCACAAAACGTGGCGTCTCATCAGGATCCAAACTGTTTGCTATTCTGATAGTATTCTTTGTAAAAAATCTAAGAAAATGCTTATTTTAGAAATTCAGCAGACGACATTTTAGCAGACGACAATTTCCCAGCATGCAAAGGGCTAGACATGAAGCTGAAATTTTGCACATTTTCATAAGAAGGATGCTTCTTTATGACAGTATGCATGATATCATAGATATTCCAACTTAAAGCACACTAAACAATATCAATACAATATCATCACTTTTAATTATCTGATGACCATATTTCCTATCTCTTCAACCTTTGGACCTCGTGTTCACGTTTTGGTTAATTGAAAAAACTTGTTTCAGATTATGCAAATTTTCGTTGTAGTTATGATATTTGCGAGGAAACAGTAATACTGAACATTTACCATGCTCTAAAATATCCATTTTATGCATCTTTTGACGATTAAAAAATCTGAAAATTATTATTATCAGCTACCAAATCACGTGCTGTAATTTATTTAAGCACAAAAATAGATGATGTCACTACATATCCATGTTACATTAACTCTTCCATAATCTCCATTACAATCGGTGTTAGTATTCTAAATCAACACATAACATAACAATTTGTTACAACAAATACAGTTAATATCACTGTAGACAATCCTATTCCAACCTGATAGTGTTAGGCGGTGAGCCAGATTTAGCAACAATTAGTAAACACTTGACATTCATTTTGTAAGATTATCCAAAAGATACCTAATTAAGATACATCTGAATTATATATAAAAAGACCGTAGTAGAAACATGTTCGCCTTAGCGGACATTATTGTATATCCCATTTGTTACATTTATATTTAATTTATTTAATACCATACTTAATGCAATATTGGTAACATTCTATTGCTACTGATGCACTATTTGTAATAATGATATACCAAATGAAAAATGTACCAAAATACCATATATACAATATTAAAATATAAAAGTGAGGCATTATGTGTTTACACTGCAGAATGTCATCGAAGGCCGAACAATTCGCTAAATAGGATTTTCCAATTTTAACTTCACAGGCCTCTTCTAAACCCAAACAGACAAGAACAATCTAAAGATCATGCCTTTCATGTAATATTTAATGGAGTTCAGAAATTGCAAAAGTAATTGCAACTCAACTGCCTCCAGTGGTTGACATTTCAGCAGTATTCCCAACATGGCAGACTATTAATTATTTTCCCATTATAACTTTTGTATGAAAGGGAGGTTGACAACTTTGAAACTGTCTCCAAAAATATTGCACTCATTCATCCATATGAACGGTCTTTTACAAAGTTTTAGCCCAGCAGAAAGGGCCTTATATGCCAAGAAAACCAATTAATTAGCTTGCTCTTACAACGTTCACCAATCTTGTATGACATTTACATTTAATTTACCTTTTCTGGGAAGGAAACCACTGCATTAATCCTACATCTGGCCTTTTTACTTGGGGTGAAAGGGACAGCTTGGGCGGAAATGAAAATCTGTCGATAAGTTTCTTGAACTCGGCAACAAAGCAATGAAGCTGAATATTCATGATACATTATAGAAATAATAGGTTTATTTTTAATTGTCATATACACAATATACATAACAAACATTGGGTTTATGATATGAATAGGAATTAAACCATGAGGTCCATAGCCCCAGTGGTTTACTCCCATTAGATGAATCAGTGATTCAGATTGGCGGCGTCGGCAATTGGTGATTTGACGTGATAAATCATGGACAGCTGAATGCTGGTTTATCAAGAATAAAAACAAAGGCTGATTAATATTGCATTTCAGGGACAGAATGGCCGATTGTTATATATTTTTTAGATATGACAAATGTACAGGAAGAACAATTTTGGTAACAAAGCTGCAGACGCTTGATCACTTACGGCTTAAAGAATTCTGCACGGAACTGAATTATACCCCGATAAGATGCAAAGGCAACTACCCCAGTATGGAGTAAAAAAAAATTATGCCCCCGAAGGTGGGCATAAAGTGATCGCACTGTCCGTCTGTCTGTCCGTCCGTCTGTCTGTCTGTCTGTCTGTCTGTCTGTCCGTCTGAAATTCCGTCACACTTTGCGTTTAGGTTTCGAAAAATGTGGAAAAACACTTTGCGTTTAGGT
Organism: Dreissena rostriformis; assembly: GCA_007657795.1. Lineage (NCBI taxonomy): Eukaryota > Metazoa > Mollusca > Bivalvia > Myida > Dreissenidae > Dreissena > Dreissena rostriformis. The sequence continues at coordinate 26,973 of VMBQ01006702.1, read as the reverse complement.
TAAGAAAAATGTGGAAAAAGGGGCATATGTCATCCTATGGTGACAAGCCTTGTTCATTATACATTTTTTCAACCACGTATGTTAATTTGAGAAATAAGAGCTCCAACCTGACCTTGCTCTGGAAAGTGGCTGATCCCCAAACCCATTCTAAGACAAAAACTAATTCCGAGGATTTTAAACTGAAATATTGACTCCAGATGTCAACTTTTTATTGCAAACTTGGGCCAAGAAAAATCCCCAGGAAGGTAATAACAGCTGCAGTAGAAGCTCTAGAATCTGAATTTCTTCTCTCAGAAAGTAATCAAATCACAATATGCAGGAGCCAAGAAGATTGCTTTCAATTAATTTCACCTTTCTTGTTTTGAAAACGCAAGATTTATGTGAAGGAACTGGAATTTATTCAATACAGATACTTATTTGCAACTGTTTGAGTTTCTTAAAGTGTATCAGTCTATAAAATGTGTAGACTAGTCTATACAATGTTTAGACTAGTCTATATAATGTTTCGACTTTTGTGTTTTATTATTTGAATTTTGAGCATTACAAAAAAGGAAAGTTGACTCATTTATTAAAAAATCACTCCCCTCCTACCATTCACATTTATATTTCAATAATTTAATGAAAGTACTCTAAATATATGAAAACGTTTATTGAAACCGATGCTAATCGCCATGCAAGGGTTGTGGATTACTCTGGTAACTTCTGAGCCTTATTCTGCAGCAATCAGTTATGTGACATTTGTATCATCAGTTTATCCCACTCTGGATCCGATCTGATACACCCAAACACAGGCTGATGGCTTCTCTCTGCAAGACAGTTTAATACTAACATTATGGGAGAATAATGTCAGTTTATGAATTTTCGTATATGCTTTGTAAATGTCTAATCGCAACTTTTATTCAGACTGCCTGCATTTGTAGAGCATCAGTTTTCCAAACAACCTGACCAACCATATTATAGCTCTCAGCTTCTTTCAAACAAAATCAAAAAAATTCTTGTGAGCATTAAATCCATGCGCAAGTGCCCAAAAAGAGGTTACTGGCCGTTTTAATGACATTGTTCTACAAATACCATTTACATTAACATTCAAATTATATCCCATAAAACCTTTTCACCTTATGCCCAATACAGGTAAAGTGACAAGTGTATCTCCCAAGTTTTCAGCTGCAACCTCAAAACACCATTTCCACCTGTCAATGTCTCTCCATCACCACCAAGATTCCATTATAATTAGCTTCTTCAAAGCCAAAAACAAGTATGTGACTATATGAGTTAACTTCAGTTACCTCGTTTAAGCTTAAATTCATCAAATTAGCTTGATTAATCATTCAAAAGAGACTTACCGGCTACGGCACCTTCTGCTATCAAGTTCCTTAACAGGAGAAACAAACATTTTCTGTGTCTTTATCCTTTTACTGATGTACTTAATTCAGACTCGCTCTGTGAAAAGGGGGCAGTCTGCACAGGCTAATCAGGGACGACACTTTCCAACTAATCTGGATTTTCGTCAAGATGAGTCTTCCTTTAAACCAAAAATACAAAAAAACGGAAAGTGTCGTACCTGATTAGCCTGTGAGGACTGCAAAGTTTTCAGACTGTAAAGTATAAACGTGGCCATCCCTGCAGCGTCCTATTATCTGTAGCCTAACCTAGCCTTCTAGCTAAACATCAGGGACAGAAGTTCAAGGAAAAAGTACATGGAGAGTCCACTACTTAAGTCTCCGATTTCTTCCAAGTTATGCGTCTTATTAGATACAACACTTTCCTGATTTGCCTGAAATGTTACCTAAAGTCAACACTTATGAGTCAATGAACTTTAAAATACATAATGTAGTATGTGTTATTATGGTGGTTTAATATTACCATTAAGATGTAGGCAAACCAAAAGGTCGCTTAAATAACGGCATTCACAGGAATTCAGTAACATTTCTTTGTGATTAGAGACTGCATAAGCCCAAAGAAAAAAAATCAAAGAGATTTTTCTATTATTTTGGTTACTAAATTTGCTCTTCTACAATACAAATGATGCTATTCAAGTGTAATTATACATTACTATAATATGATTCTATTATAATAACGAAGTACCCATAGAAACTTTAGTTATATAAATTCATCACATTACATTCTTATTGCTCAAATGAGGCAGATATAAGTCAGATATTCAGTTCATTTAGGTAAACAATAAGAATCATATCTCCCTTATTGCTACTGATATTTTTATTGATCAAATACAGGACTTAATGAGTCCAGATACTTCAGGACATTTTAAGAGATTTCAAACTAGGGCAGTCACTTAAGATGACAAATCCCCCCTCCCCCCTCCAAATTGGCTCATTTCAAGATGACTTGTGCAAGATATGAGTGTTAGTAAAATTAATCACAACATTTTGTCGTTCACTACCGCATATTGATCACTCACAAAGACAAAATGCTTCACATTGATTTATTGAATCATTTGCAGTTTAAGTCACAGAACTCTACAACAAACAGTGTGACAGAATTCTTTATTACACGCAACACTGCATATTTGTACGAATAATTTTACTAAAAGGAAGCCATAACATATTTAATAAACAGCATATTAAATATATTTCATGTTGATAAGCCAAAAAAAAAAACGAGAGACTACTACTCATCACGAAGTACACGTGTACAATAATGTAAAGTATCTGTAAGGTTGGTTACACCACAGGTCAAGATGTGCTCAACAAGACAGTCTCATCGGTCAGGCCCACTTTTAAGAAAACAAAACAAGAGAAAAGTCGGTGGAGAAGGAGTCGCATATTTTTTTTTTAATCAAGAACAAGACCGAGATGAAGACACAAAAGTGAGATACATCGACAAAGTCTTGGGAATTGGAGTAGAGTCTTATTTCATGGTTAAGACTGACGATGTACTATGTACAAGTCGTAAAATTTCTGTTCTGTTCTGTTCTGATATATTCATAATTGTAATATGCTTTAACAGAATGGACAAACTTATGCTGTACATACCAAAAGACATAGAGGATTATATAGATAAAACAAATCTTGGATATAAGTATTTTGGACTTGATACATTTTGTGCTACTCCAATTGTATGCCAATTAGGTCTGCTTAGCACGACCATCATCACTCTTCAATTACACTTGCAGTTATTACGAACAGATCTTAACTGATTTTTAAGTGCATTTGGAATTTAGACAACATCCCTTTGCAATATGTTGGAACATCAATTAAAAGCTGACATGTAAAAATAAACACACAGACAATTATGTGTTTAATCAAATACACTGATTTCTCAGCATTGCTTGAATTCCCCACGGAGGTGACTTGCTCATCAACTAAATCGCTAAAATGTCTAAAATAAATACTTGTGTATTCCTAGCAGAAAACTAGGGGAAGCTTGGATTAATTGAACATGTTGCATTGTATTTAAAAGCTAGACAAGTTGTATATGCTACTGCAGAGTTAAACCTCTTTTTCTCTAGCAGAAATAGAAATATATATATTTCTTATTTATATATATAATAGCCTGGTCCCCATATATACATGTTACATTTACTCTTTCATGATCTTCCAATCATTCATTCCATCAGATTATCCAAAAGGATACCTTATTAAGATACATCTGAATTATATATAAAGACCTTAGTAGAAACATGTTCACTTTTTCAAACATTATTTATATGCTAGTATCCTATTTGTTTCATTTAATTTATTGTATACCATAATAAATGCAATATTGGTAACATTGTATTGATACTAATGCTCTTTTTTATATAGTGATAAACAAAATTTACCTTTTTACTTTATATAAAATATTCAATTATTTATTACAAGTGAGGCATTATTTGTTTAAAAGAACAGAATGTCATTGACAACAGCACAATACGCTACATAAAATTTTCTATTTAACTTCACAGGCCTCTTCTAAACCAAAACAGGCAACAACAATCTAAAGATCATGCCTTTCATGTAATATTTAATGGAGATCAGAAATTGCAAAAGTAATTGCAGCCCAACTGCCTGCAGTGGTTGACATTTCAGCAGAATTCCCAACATGTCCCAACATTTATCAACATGTCAGACTATTAATTATTTTCCCTTTATAACTTTTGAATTATAGGGCAATGCTTTTTTCCGTTCAAATGCTGGGCCTGTAAAGAACCCATTCCAAATGGGAAAAAGTATTTATTTTTCCCAAATAGGACCGAACAATTCCCAATTAAAGGTTTCCAATATATATATATATAAAATTATATATAATATATAATAAACATATTATTTTTATAATAGTAAGTCTCAATATTAAGTTCATCTTCCATCAAGCTCTATACGTTGAACCTTAGTAAATGTTATATTGAATCATTTTTATTCTCAAAGAATTTATTAGCAAAAACAACAACAACACTTGTTTCCCAATTTAAGTCAAAACAACACGCTTTTTTTCAATGCAAATGGACCCGGCCCCTTCCCAAGATGGTGAAAAAAACACTTTACGGGGGGGGGGGGAGACTTTGAAACTGTCTCAAATTTTTGTTCACTCATACATCCATATGAGTGTACTTTTACAAAGTTTGAGACCAGCTGAAAGGGCATTATATGCCAAGAAAATTGTACACCAATTAATTAGCTTGCTCTGTACAATGTTCGCTAATCATGTTTGACCTTTACATTTAATTTACCTTTTCTTGGAAGGAAACCACTTCATTTATCCTACTTCTGAACTTTTCACTTGGGGTGAAAGGACAGCTTTACAGAAATGTAAATCTGTTGATAACTTTCTTGAACTTGCCAACACAGCAATGAAGCTGACTATTCATCATCAATTTTGGAAATAATAGGTTATTTTTCATTGGAATAAACACAATATACACAACAAACAATGGGTTCAGGATATGAATAGGAATTAAACTATTAGGACATAAGCCCAAGTGGTTTAGTTTAAACTTATTTATTTTAGCTTGATAACATTGAAAGCCTAAGGCTTATATGATACGCTCTCAAGTCCGTTTCCTGGGGCAAGGAACCAGTACTTGATGTCTTTTGGGGAGATCTAAAGAACGCTCTCACTGTGGGTTTCGAACCCATGACCTCTAGGCGGACACCATATCCACTACGCCACGGCGACCCCAAGTGGTTTACTCCCCACCCATGATGGTAAGGGAATCAGTGATTCAGATTGGCGTCAGCAAACGGCAATTTGGTGATACAAATTATGAACAGCTGATCGATGGTTTATCAAGAATTAAAACAAAATGCTGATCGAAATTGCATTTAAGGGACAGAATCTCCGATTGTTTTTGTATTTTTTAAATATGACAAATTTACAGAAAGAACAATGCTGGTAACAAAGCAATGCCCATCATGTCATGCAGAGGCTTGATCATTTGAGGCTTTAATTATTCTGCACGGAACATAATTGTACATAAGATGCAACGGCAACTACGCCAGTATGGAATAAAGGGCATTTTCATTTTACCTTTTTTTTCTACTAAATACTTAATATGTTAATTTTAGAAATAAAAGCCCCAACCTGACCTTGCTCTGGAAACTGGCTGACCCACAACCCATTCTAAGACAAACAACTAATTCAGAAGACTTTAACCTGAAATATTGACTTCAGATGTCAACTTTCTATTGCAGACTTGGGCCAAGAAAAATCCCCAGGAAAGTAATAACAGCTGCAAAAGAGGCTCTAGAATCTGAATTCCTATTCTCAGAAAATAATCAAATAAAAATATAGCGGAGCCAAGAATATTGCTTTCAATTAATTCTACTATTCTTGTTTTGAAAACGCAAGATTTATGTGAAGGAACTGGCGTTTTATTTATTCAATAAAACTAAGTACTTGCTAGTGTTTGAGTCTCTAAAAGTGTTTCAATCTCTAAAATGTTTAGACTTTACAGGTTTCTTGATTGTGAGTATTACAAATAAAGTAAAATGGACTGGCGTTTATTTATGCCATAATAATATTTATTTGCTAGTGTTTGAGTCTCTAAAGGTGTTTCAGTCTCGAAAATTGTAATAGTTTACAGGTTTCTTATTTGAATTCAGCATAACAAATAAAGTAAAGTTGACTCACTTATTAAACATCCCTCCCCTTCCTCCCCCTCCTACCCTCCACCTATTTATATCAGTAATAAATGAAAGTGCTCCAAATATAGGAAAACCTTTATTTAAAAAGATACCAATCGCCAAGGGAGCAAGGCTTGTGGGTTACTCCGGTCACTTCTTAGCCTGATTCTGCAGCAATCAGTTATGTGACATTTATAGGAGCCGCGATCTGTGAAAAGAAGGTTTTATGCATGTGGGTAAAGTGTCGTCCCAGATTAGCCTGTGTAGTCAGCACAAGCTAATCAGGGACGACACTTTCCGCGTTTATGATATATTAAGTTTAACGAAAGTCTCTTCTTAGCAAAAGTCTAGTTTAAGCGTAAAGTGTCGTCCCTGATTAGCCTGTGCGGACTGGCTTATCCCACTCAGCATCGGATCTGATAACCAAACACAGGCTGATGGCTCACTTCTGAGAGACAGTTTAATACTCCCTTTCAGTAACAGATAATGGGAGAACAATGTCAGTTAATGAGTTTTAGTATATTGTTAGTAAATGTTAACATTTCATTATGTAAGAATTGATGGGTATTTTGACACCATGCTAAAAAATAGGTACAGATTCTGGATGAATGATTTGAATACACACATTTTTCAGGCCAAGAAATTCTCTTTGTTCCTTGCACATTTAAAAAATTCTCTTGAATGAATTTACAAGGCAATGGGTCTAACATAACAAATATAGGTGCTTTCCGTGATTTACAAGGACTAAAAAATCCAAAATCATTATTTTATAAACTGATCTTTGTATAATGTTAACAGACTTGAGATTTTGCTCTGTTATTAAAATTAAATAAAGACAAGTATTTGACAAATGCCAAAATAGAAGACACACACATGGTCATTTATTTGCTTTGCTCAAGCTTTTGCACACACTATGGCATCAAGGTCTAGTCTGCATTTTTTATTCAGACTTCCTGCATTTGTGGATCGTCAGTTTTCCAAACNTTTCCAAACAACCTTACCCACAATAGCATTATATAGCTGTCAGCTTCTTTCAAACAAAATCAAAACATTTCTTGGACGCAGTAAATCCATGTGCATGTGCGCCAATAAGAGGTGATTGGCCGTTTCAATGACCTTGTTCTGCAAATGCCATTTAGTATCATTGAAATTATAACCCATAAAACCTTTTCACCTCATGCCCAGTATCAGGCATAGTGACAAGTTTATCTATCCAGTTTTCAGCTGCAACTGCAAAACACCATTTCACCTGTCAATGTCTCTCCATCACCACACCAACCAAGTTACAATCCTTGTGAGAGTTGCTGTCCTTAAAAAAATATACCAAATGGCAAATATGGTAACAATAAGCATGGCAGGAGTATGGGGTTAAGTTGAAAGATGAGCCTGTGCGTGGGAAAATGGGTGTAATGCCATAGGGGACAACATAGCTCCAACCATCCTTCGCATTCGCAAATGAGACCACCAAACCTTGCGTGACTTTATAGCGGACAGGGTAGCTCCTAACCAGACTACGCGAATGTTAGTCGTATATGGCATACGACCTATTTTTGCTTGATGCGGTTCATATGATGACTAATAAATATTGGACACAATATACTGCATACGTTTACAGCTACCAATGCAGACCATTGAAGCTATCATGTCTCATTGCTGTACCCATTAATATGTCCATGAATATTGCAGTGTCTGCGTTTACTGATGAAGAAAACAGGAAATGTGATGGTTAATAAAACATGGCGTAAAATTGCGAAAAAAAGTGCCAATAATAAATAGCGTTTCAATTACTGTACACTTGATGGAAACTTGGATAATTCGACAAATTGATCGACCCATTACCAGTTTAAAAAAAGTTAATACATTCAGGATGTAATCAGCACGACAAGAGATATCACCTGCTTTCTATGTAAATACCATCAGCAATACAAGAGATATCACCTGCTTTCTATGTAAATATCATCATCAATACAAGAGATATCACCTGCTTTCTATGCAAATACCATCATATAAATCCTGGAAGTGATAATGGAAATTCTGGATCCTTTTTAATATCTGAGTTCTCCATCATAATAGAGTCTATCATCAAAGTAAAAGACACAATGGGCCCGCTTAATGCCACAAGAGAATTCTCTGAATGAAGTAAGCTAGCAAAAATAATAACTGCATTTCTTAATTAACATCAAGTCTGATTCATTATTTCTCCTTTATTGTTTGCAAGAACATTAACATAACAGTCTAGACACTTCAAAGGTTGGGCTATGTTTTATTTATTAGTTTTACCACAAAAGCCATCTCCCTTCCATGACGCCAAAATACATGGTACTATAGTTTAGAGCCAATAAAAGTCTGTATTACTGATGCAAGAGGCAGGTGAAGAAGAATGTAGAACCAGTGAGAATACATTTTCTCATAATGGGTGGCCTTGTACCTTCTATTAGGGTTAAATAAGAATGAATTGAAATAAATATTGATCAAAATTGCATCTTTATTGACGGCAGAGCTACATGGAAATTACTTTCATTACAGCATGTTATAATCACGAATGACGCAACTAATTAATTCTTAAGTCAGCGCTGTTTATAATAGCATAAAATTCTAGCTATGGAAAACATTTAGTATTTATTGTAAATAGCTTTTAGATATTCTACGTCTTACAAAAGAATGGAATTAAAGTAATTGCTTATTCCAGTAAAATGACCAATAATTATATGATGATAATGATAATAATTATTTAGACTTGGATCATAGAACTGCACAACAACAAACTCAGAGACTTTTTTTTGTTGATCAAATGTTCATTTCGAAACTGAGGCTGTGTTACATGAAGATAAGTCTATTGAGTAAGAAACACAATCAAAACCTCTCAAAGGATAGCATGAGCCACAATCTTTGAAAACGTGCTTAATGTATATGCATACAGTGTCGTCCGAGATGATCCCGTGCAGTCTGTACAAGCTAATTAGAGATACTTTCCACTTTTATGGAATTTTTCGTTCTAAGAAGTCTCTTGTAAACGGAAATCCAGTCTAAGCGGAAGGTTTTGTGCTAAACTGCACATGCTAATCTGAGATGAGACTTAACACACATGCATTAAGCCACATTTTCCCAGAGAGAGGCGCAAATAGACAACCACACATTCATATAGACCTTTATCATTATACAAAAAAACTTTGCAAGGACAGAGCTGTCCTAACCATTTAACAAACGAAAAAAAACCTTCTTCTGCCATGCGATTTGATTCGTATTTATCCTCAATTTAGAATAGATTGTGATCTGTGCAAGTAATTGGCTATAAATGATGCTTTACGGCCCGAAAACATTGGCTATAAATGGTGCTTCGCGGCCGGGAGAAACGCGAGAGTTACATCTTAACAAAGGGTTTTCTGTAGATATCGGGATCACAGCCACCTGAACAGATGAATGACTCTCGTCAGTTAACAGTTTGCAAAACACACTTCAAGCAATCTTGTGATATCAGCTGTCACTTGCAAAACACACTTTCAATGATCATCTGTCAGTGACAGAAAGGCTCTAAGTTTGTCAAGAAATCACACGATTGCCAAGGAATCAATGCAAGAACTACTGTTATAACTCTAAGTTTTTGAACACTTAAAAACAATAAATATTTTTCGTGTCCGAAAGTTAAAATACGAAAAATATGTAAAACAAAAAATACAGGTGTCCGAAAATTTAGAGACAAACAAATAATGTGTCAGGCAATTTAGAGACACTCTAAAATATTGAATTGACGGATCGGATACATTTTGTTTATATCATACCATACTAAATGTAATATTGAACACGTTATATTGCTACTGAGGCGCTATTTATTATAATGATAAACCAAATGCGAAATATACCAATATACCATGTACAATATTGAATTATAAAAGTGCGGCACTTTTTGTTAACACTGCTGAATGTCATTGACCACACAAACAATTAGCTATGTAAAATTTTCCTTTTTTAACTTCACAGGCCTCTTCTACACCAAACAGGCCCAGCAATCCAAAGATCATGCCTTTCAGGTAATATTTTATGGAGATCAGAATTTTCAAAACTAATTGCAGCCCAACTGCCTCAAGTGGTTGACATTTCAGAAGTATTTCCAAAATGTCAGACTATTATTTTTTTCACTTTATAACTTTTGAATTATAGGGAGAGGGGGGGGGTCATAGACTTTTAAACTGTCTCCAAATAGTATTGCACTCATACATCCAAATGAGTAATCTTTTACAAAGTTTCAGACCTGTTGCAAGGGCACCAAGAAAACTGTAAACCAATTATTTAGCTTGCTCTTACAATGTTCACTTATCATGTATGACATTGAAATTTAATTTACCTTTTCTTAGCAGGAAACCACTGCATTAATCCTTGTTCTGACCTTTTGGATTGGGGTGAAAGGGAAAGCTTAGGCGGAAATAAAAATCTATCGCTAACTTTCTTTAAATTGGCAACAAAGCAATGAAGTTGACTAGAAATTATCAATTTTAGAAATAATAGTTTATTTCTCATTGGCATATACACAACAAAAAATGAGTTTAGGATATGAATAGGAATTGAACTATAAGGGCTTAAAGGGACTTGTTAACAGCTTTTTGCATGTTTTAAAAGTTTAAGTTTGTCATTAAATGCTTTAAATTGATAAATGTAAACATCGGAACTAGAGCTCTCCAGTTTAAAACAAAAATAAAATTAAAGAAAGAAAGAAAAAAGTAATCCACACCTAGGCTCTTATCACTGACCATTGGGGTAAAAGTCGACAATCCTCTTAATGTCACAAAATATAACGATAACAACAGAACTTTCCAAATTATTCAATCGTTTTGCGTTTGTAATGCTTTATAATTTTCAGGTTTTAAATCGGCATAAGATGCATATAATTGATATTTTAGAGCAGGGAAAATGTTCAGTATTACTGTTTCCTTAAGAAAAAAAAACTACATCGCAAATTTGTAAATCTGTAACATTTTTTATTTCAATTTTGTAAATTTATCAAAACGTGAACAAGTCCCTTTAAGCCCAAGTGGTTAACTCCCCAAATATCAGAATGTAAGGGAATCATTGATTAAGATTGGTGTCAGCAATCGGCAATTCGACAATACAACTCATGGACACCTGCTCGATTTTTTATCAACAATTAAAACAAAATGTTGATTGAAATAGCAATTAAGGGACATAAATGACCGATTGTTTTATATTGTTTAAATCAAATTTACACCAAGAACATTTATTGTTGGTAACAAAGCAGTTCACAGCATGTCATGCAGACGCTTGATTATTTAAAGCTTTAATAATTCGGCACGGAAGCGAATTGTACATAAGATGTAAAGGCAACTACACCAGTATGGAATAAAGGAAATTTTCATTATACATTTTTTCTACTAAATATGTTAATTTCAGAAATAAGAGCTCAGACCTGACCTTGCTCTAGAAACTGGCTGACCCCCAACCCATTCTAAGACAAAAAAACTAATTCAGAAGACTTTAACCTGAAATATTGACTCCCGATGACAATTTTTTATTGCAGACGCCAAGAGAAATACACAGGAAAGTAAAAACAGATGCAGGAGAGGCTCTGGAATCTGAATTTCTTTTCTCAGAAAATAATCAAATCACAACATACGGGAGCTCGGAAGATTGCTTTCAATTAATTCTACCTTTCTTGTTTTGAAAACACAAGATTAATGTGAAGGAACTGGCGTTTTATTTATTAAATAAAATTACTAATTTGCAAGTGTTTGATGCTCTGAAAGTGTATCAGTCTATATAATGTTTAGACTAGTCTATAAAATGTTACGACTTTACAGGTTTCTTATTTGAGTTTTGAGAATAACAAAAAAAAGTTGACTCATTTATTAAAAATCCTTCCCCTCCTACCATCCACCTATATATTTCATTAATTGAATTAAAGTACTCCAAATATAGAAAAAAAACGTTTATTGAAACCAATACACATCACCATAGAAAAACGGTTGTTGATTACTCCAGTCACTTCTGAGCCTCATTCTGCAGCAATCTGTTATGTGACATTTATATCATCGGCTTATCCCACTCTGGATCGGATCTGACACACCCAAACACAGGCTGATGGCTTCTCACTGCGAGACAGTTTAATACTCACATTATGGGAGAATAATGTCAGTTAACGAGTTTGAGTATATGCTTTGTAAATGCTAACATTTAGTATGTACGAATTAATTGGTGTTTAAATATCGTGCTAAAAATAGGTGCAGATTCTGATGAACGATTTGAATAAAAAAAAAGTGGCCAAGAAATTCTATGAGTAAACTTAAACATGTCTCTTGTATGAATTTACAAGGCAATGGGTCTAACATAACAAATATAGGTGCTTTCCATGATTCACAAGGACTAAAAAAATCCAAAATTATTATTTTATAAACTGATGTTTGTATAATGTTGACAAACTCGAGATTTCGCTCTGTTAGTAAAATAAAATGAAGAGAAGTATTTGTCAAATGCCAAAGTGGAAAACAGACAAATGGTCATTTATTTGCTTTGCTCAACAAACTTGGGCACATAATGGCATCTCGGTCTAGTCACCAACTGTTATTCAGACTGCATGCATTTGTAGAGCGTCAGTTTTCCAAACAACCTGACCCACCAAAGCGTTATATAGCTGGCAGCTTCTTTCAAACAAAATCAAACATTTCTTGGAAGCATTATATCCATGCGCATGTGCGCCACTAAGTGGTGACTGGCCAAATGACCTTGTTCTACAAATACCATTTACACATCATTGAAATTATACACCATACAACCTTTTCACCTCATGTTCGATATCAGGCCAGGTGACAAGTTTATCTCCCCAGTTTTCACCTGCAACTGCAAAACACCATTTTACCTGTCAATGTTCTCCATCACCACCAAGCCTTCATTATAATTAGCTTTTTAAAGTCAAAATCAACTATGTGATGATATGAGTTAACTTTGGGTACCTCGTTTTTGCTTTTATTCATCAAATTAGCTTGGTTAATCATTCAAAAGTGACTGACCGGCTACTGGACCTTCTGCACTCGAGCTCCTTACTTGAAGAAACAAACAATTCTTGTAACTTTATCCGCTTACTGATGTACAAATGTAAAGTATAAACATGGCCACCTCATGCAGCGTTCAATTATATGTTACCTCGCCTTCTAGCTAAACATAAGGGACAGAAGTTCAAAGAAAAATACAGTGGAAGGTTTGACTACCACTCAAGTCTCTGATTTCTTCCAAGCAATAAGTGTAATAAGATAAAAAAAATATGATGCCTCAACATGTTTACTCAAGTCAACACTTATAAGTCAATGAACTTAAACATAGTTTGTATTATTATGGTGGTTTAATAATACCATTAAGATGTAGGCAAACCAAAATGTCGCTTAAATAACGGCATTCACAGGATATCACTAACATTTCTTTGTGATCAAAGAATGCATAAGCCCATAGATAGACTTTCAAAGAAAGTAATTTTCTCTTATTTTGGTTACTTGATATGCTCTGATACAACATATATAGAGGTTATTTGTTGGATTCGGTGAAATATCGATTTTAATTCACGAGTGATCATAGAAAATCTATTTTTACGAGTGGTATAGCCATGGGTAAAAATATACATGTTTTCTATGATCACGAGTGAATAAAAATCCATATTCCACCGAATCCAACAATTGTTCTTTTTTATTCTATGTTTACGAGTGATTATTTTTGTATTTATTTCCACCGTTTGTTGTTTTCATTTCAAAAGATTTTAACTGGCGAATTTCGCTGGAAAAATTACCTCATGACGTCAAAAAACGACATATCACGTGAAAAATAACAGTGAAAATTATTGATAATTTTCACTGTTTTTTTCACTGTTTGAATAAGTGAATTATCTGTTTAGTTTTACTGATATTTCTCTATAAACAACAGGAAAGACTAAAATAAATTGTATTCAAATGTAATAATAAATTACTATAGTATGATTCTATTTTAATAACAAAGTACCCATAGAAACTTAAGTTAAACTCAGCACGTTAAATTTGTAATGCTCAAATGTGGCAGGGTTATTAAATAACATTCAATTCATTGTGGTAAACAAATCGAGTAAGATCTCCATAATGGCTACTGATATTTTTATTGATCAAAAATGGACGTAATGAGTCCAGATACTTTAGTTTAGACATGATAGGACATTTTGTGAATATAAGGATGTCAAATACCTCTCTGTCTTATTTCAAGTACGACTTTGCAAAAAATATGGCAACATACAAAAAATAAAATCTTACACTTCTACATACTACAAACAGCACATCTATTATGTTTCATGTTGATAGGCAGGACACTAAGAGACTTATAAGTTCACATAAAAGGACAGATGTACAATAATGTAAAGTATCTGTAAGGTTGGTTACGCCGGAGATCAAGATGTGCTAAAAGAGACAGTCTCATCAGTCAGGCCCATGTTTGAGAACACAAAACAAGAGAAAAGTCGGTGAAGAAGGAATCGCATATTTTTTTTAAATCAAGAAAAATGCCGAGATGAAGTCACAAAAGTGAGATTTGTCGACAAAGTATTGGGAATTTGAGTAGAGTCAATTGACTCATCTATGCAGATTCAATCACTATCAAGCCTTTAATTGGAACAACTCATTTGACATTCAGAAGTGTTCAAGCTTGTCATAATTAAAATTGTATAATCGTATGGCATTTGGTATGAAGAGAAGCACATTTGAAAAGTTAAATTTAAAAAATTTGGAAATTGTGCAGTAGCTTCAGGATGTGCCAATGCCAATGGCCAACAGACATTATACTCCTGGACACTATACGCTCAGACGTAATTCCCCAAACACAAAATTTTGGTATCTTAAACATCATCAACATATAACATTATATGACAGTGTCAACTTATAATATATTTCATCTGTATTTTAGAGGACATGTTCAATGTTACTGAGACAAAGTGGACCAACTAGAGTTTTTAAAGACAAAAAAGGTTCAAGTTGCGAATCCTTAATTTTACCAAAGACTGCCAACACCAACAAACAGATTAACTACCATACGAATAAGACAGTGAACATATTCTTTTTTTGTGTGAAAGAACTTCCGCACAATGCCTTCCATGCCTATTCTTACAATGTTATATCAGACTAATGCATTTTAGTTTTGCACTGTAGAGAACTAAATGTTTTTCTTCATTATATCTTACACATCAAATTACAGCACAACATTGTTAGAAGGAATATCTTACCAAGTGTCCACACTGATAGAGCCATATGCATAATGTAGTGCATTAAACACCCATCTCAACAAATATGCGCAGATTTAATGTAATTAACATGTCTCGTGTCAATCAAGGTCTCAAATTCAACTGATAGGTATCCAAATATCTTGAGAAGAGTGCATTGGTAAAGATAAGAAATTCCTTGAATTACAGTCGTAACTTTGTAAATAACCAATTTAAACATGTTCTATACACATGTTCAGTCAATAATTGTATAAAAGGAAATTCATTATTAATTTGAATTATTATTAAAAAAAATGTTTAAAATTTCAACGCTAATTAATAAATACTATTTGATATCTACCATAATATTATATTTTCAAAATTTGATAAATAATCATGTGATATAATGTTCTGACATAATTTCAAACTTTTCTTCAGGTTAACAAAGTATTGTGACTGCATGAACTATTGGAATACAAATGGGCTGTCTGTTTAGCACAGTAGTTAATTGGTTTATGTTTAGAACAGTGGTTGGTATGTGATTCTCAGCTAGGCGATCGGGTTTCAATTCCCATTCCCAGCATTTGTCAGTTTGGTTTGTAGCCACATATAAGACAGGTGTGGTTTCTTCCGGGTACTCCCCTACCCAACCCTACATACACACATCACAAAACCATATCAAAATTGAATGTCCTACAGTAAAATTGTAATATTTGGTATTTGCTTATATAATGCAATATTCCTTCTTCCATCTTCTTACAGTCTAGTAAGTACATTAGTTAGATGTGCTGGGACACACTCCGAGTCTCACATAATGCAGTCTCATGCCAAGCCACTCTGTACCCTCAGATCAAGAAGGATCAACTTTGAAATTCATGGTATACAGTGCATTTCTCTTCATTTGATTTTCGTATATTCCCTGTTTTCACACACTATTTGTGGTACCCCCTCTAGCTAGAAGACTCAATACAGACTAAGATTATGTCGCAAACAGTCACAACTTTGATATTAATGGTAGGCATGTATCAATGCATTTCTCTTAATTCCGTTTTTCAAATATTCCCTGTTTGTTTGCGTCATTCTTGGTACCCCCTCTAGCTGGAGACTCAATATATACGGATAGTATGTCGCAAACAGCCAAAACTATGAAATTCATGGTATATCGATGCACTTCTCTTAATTATATTTTCAAATATTCCCTGTTTGTTTGCGAAATTCTTGGTACCTCCTCTAGTTGGAAGACTCAATATAGACGGAGTTTGTTTGCGTCATTCTTGGTACCCCCTAAAGCTGACAGACTCAATATAGACGGAATTTGTTTGCGTCATTCGTGGTACCCCCTAAAGCTGACAACCTGAATATAGACGGAGTTTGTTTGCGCCATTTTTTGTACCCTCTCAAGCTGAAAGACTCAATATAGACGGAGTTTATGACGCAAAGGGCCTCAAAGTAAGTAAAGTACCTTCGAGTTTGGACACATTTCCGCAGAAATCATCAATAATTCACAGTCAGTTTTGTAAGACCAGTCACAACAACTAAAGACTACCATTTTACGAGATGTTTACTAAGAGATTCCTTGAAGCAGATTTGTAGTTTTTTTTTTGTTCTGACTAACCAATGATTTGCACAATCTGGTGCAACCGTAAATTGTTGGCGGGAATGGCTGCATCAAGGCTAGAAAACAAAGAGCAATCCTCAGGGCAACATTGTGTTTAAACATGTTAAAGACCAATATTGATTCTACACAGGAAACTGTTTAAAGAGTGTCCATTCATTCGGCACATTCATACAATGGACAAGTTTTATGCTTTCCAGTCATTATAATCTTAGAATGGTAAGGACTTAAATTGCCATAAAGACACAAAAACTATCATTCTTTAAAACTCATTAAATATTAATTTTAAAGATGTAAACCTTTAATCTAATAAACTTAAAGACTTAAATGGTATAACAAAATAATATTTTGTTAAACTTTCAATTATAATTATGCCCAACAATGTGAAAAATCATATATTTGACAAACAATGCTTTATTAACCATTAACCACTCAGATACGCATTTTGACGCATGTGTAATCCCTAAAGAAATCTTAATAATTTTAGGAGTTTTCTTTCTCTATATAAGATGTAAAGGCTTTATTTCAAACTATAAGGTACTGATGAGCATGATGAGCAGTAAACAGCATACAACATGAACAGCCTGCGAGTTATTATGTCTCCTCATGTGCAAATAATTTATAGGTTTGCAGCAATGCATAATATATTGTCCAAGATTAGCCTGTGCAGTCTGCAAAGGCTAATAAGCGACAATACTTTCCGCTTTTTATGGATTTTTTTTTTCATTTAATAAGAGAAAATCTCTTCTAAACGAAAATCCAGTCTTAGAGGAAAGTGTTGTCCCTGATTAGCCCTTCGAACTGCACAGGCTTATCGGGGACAAGACAAGACTTTACACACTTGCATTAAGCCCCGTTTTCCAAGAGCAAGGCTCAAATACTCTTGCCCACTGGCATACATGACACACAGCATCACCATTATCACTTTGATGCCAATTAACTGTCTAATTATCAAATCCATTATTAAACAAAACATTCCACATTGGCAGATTATCGCCCCTACTGCATCTATCACAGTCTTCAATGGGTTGACCTTTGTGAGAGGTCAATGCCAATTCACGTAAATATTGTTATACAAGCACTCCTATACTCACAACATCGCAACACAATACAAGCATTACAGAACAATAATCACGCATAAATCCTTTCTCTCCTCTTAATTGTGCCATAATTATGTCCAATCAGCTACCAACATTAATCACAAGTGTACAACTTAAAAGAAGAAAAAAATCAATTATGTTTTCCATGAAATATCCTCGTATTATAACCACAATGCCAATAATACATCACAACTCTTTAAGAATGTCATCAAACTATTTAATAATGTTCATTTAATAATTCTTTTAATTTTGTAAGCATTAATTTCTTGTTTGGCAAGGTTACAAATACTTTCATAATAAAGTTATCAAAACAAGTTTATTTATCAGAAAAACAGTTATGCCATAGCATCAATTTTTACAAGCTGTACAATTTTCCAGCAAACCTGAATGGAAATCTGTGCAAGTCTAGCTTTTGAAGAATTAATGCCAGAGTACAGCTGAAATGTAAATATGAAATCATCTTGTTTGCCATGTTCATGGCCCCACAACTCTCCTCCGATGAGAAAAAGAGAAACATCTCACATGTCAACATAATAGTCCTCCTGGTGTTGGAAACCATAGTTAAGTACCTCATTTGATGTTAGCAAAGTGGTTAGAAGATAAATGGTCGCATTGTGGAATACACTGTAACATATAGACAATTTTAGAGCAGCCAGTGCATTTTACAATTTTACACCGACAGCCATTTTTCACCTGTTTTAAACAATCACCAGGCAGTCATTTTGAGGTGCGAAATCAATCTACGCTGTTGTCTCTTACCTCTGACGTCCTAGCGTCTATTGTGCAGTTAAAAATTCTGACTAAGTTAACTGCCTTAAAAATAATAAAAGCAACCAATTGTGACATAACAAAAACAAGAAAGTTTACTTTACTGGGATAATAACGGGGAAATCTTAAAAATAAATTATATCAGAGTATTTAACACATTTTAAATAACTATCTCTAATTAAATGATCAAGCCCTTTCAGCAATACATAATCATGCATATCTTCAAACAGTTAATAATGCTGTCCATTTTACAGACTTTAAATCTTAGCTGTAGTATTCTATTAATTTACCAATTTATACCAATCAGACACACGCTTATTTTACTGCTATTAACAACACCAATTTCAAATGTATAAACTTAAGTTAAGATAAATGAAAAGAGAAATGTTCATGATAAACAAATTCAATGCGAGAAACATTAAAGTCATACATAATTGAAGTTTTTATAAGAAGTATAGAGTTACAAGCAAATTAGAATTTATGAGTCTGTTGTGGAAGACACTGCTTTCATTTCCCACAGCAACCAGGTACGGAAAGCAATTAAATCAAAACCCAGTTTCTAGAATACTCGAAAATAATCAATGAACGCTATGCTTATTGTTTGAAAAGTATGCTTTTTGTTATGATTTGCATTCTCCGGGGAAATGAGATCAGTATTTGCGCTTTCCGAAGCATGTACAAACAGCCATGTATATTAGCAGTCACATTAGTAAACACATAATTATGAATTTCTAGGAAGGATACACTGTCATGTTTCACTTTAGACTGTATGTACACTACTTAATATTGTATGCTCACTTCTTCCCATGACCTTTTGATATGTGTATTATTATATGGTTAAGACTGACGATTTACTATGTACAATTCGTAATTAGTTTCTGTTCTGTTCAGTTCTGATATATTCATTATTGTTATAAACTTCAATACAGTGGACAAGCGTATGCTGAATCCAAAGACTTAGAGGATTATATAGGAGAAAAATCTTAGATAATAGTATTTTAGACTTTATAAATTTTGTGTTTTACCAATTGTGTGGAAAATTTGGTCTGCTTCTAACGACCATCATCACTCTTAAATAACACATGCAATTGTTACAAACAGCTTTTAACTGATGTATAAATGCATAAGGAATTTAGATTACATCCCTTGCAACATGTTGACACATCAGTTAAAAGCTGACATTTGAAAATAAACACACAGAACCTGAAAATCATGTGTGTTTTTTCCAAATACAAACACAGATTTCTTGGTATTGCTTGAAGTCCCCACGGAGGTGACTTGCTCATCAACTAAATCGCTAAAATGTCTAAAAATACATGCGCATTCCTTGAAGAGAAACTGGGGAAACTTAAATTACTTGAACATGTTGCATTGTATTTAAAAGTTAGACCAATGTGTACCTTACTTTATCGTGTATTACTCGCATTGTTGTACCTCCAAGTTACAATGTTAAGTGTTGGTGCGCGTTATACATTGAAACAAAGCTATCCTGGCTTTCTTTTCTTGTCTTGAAAACCTTTTTTCTCCATTTTGGCATAACAAAAACGGGTGCGCATTATACATGGTTGCACGCTATACCTTGTAAAAAAACACCTCTTTCTCTAGCATAAATAGTGCTCAGAAGAATCTAATACATGGATGTGATTTGCATCATTATCATTAATTTGTATTGACAAACCTTAATGGGCGACTTATTTTTAATGTGTGAACAAGTCGAACAACATAATAGATTATAGTAAGATCATTGAATGCAAATGTTAAGAAATCTGCGCAAAACAAATTATATAAATACACTACAAATCAACTATATGATGATCCCTTGTATTATGATATTTAATTCAATTGTAGTGGATTTAGCTCTTGTGATATGAAATACAATTGAAGTGGTTCCTGGTTTTGGTGCAGATGTTTTGCAACCAATAATACAATAACTTGGCCAACACCTAAGTGCATAAGTCCGGCTGGGTATCTCAGGTATCTCAGTTTGAAGAGCACTGGACTACAAATTTAAGGATCGCGAGTTCGATCCCTGGCCCCGACACATATCTTGTGTCGCGATGTGTCATAAAATCATTTTTCTACGGCAATTTTCCCCCTTACTCTGATTAAAGAAGGGCAGTTGTCAATTACTGGCATTAGTATGTGACTTAGTACTGACAAAGTAGCGAGACCAGTAAAAGCGTGAGTTGGTTAACTGACCAATATCATATGGCTGTTGAAAACAGCGATTAAAAAGAATTAAACAAACATAACAAAAAGCATAAGTCTGATGATAATACTAGTATTTATTATCATCCTATCCCATCAACCTTTATTATAAGCTGCCATATCATATTCCGTAATTTATTTACGCAAAGAAATTAATGTGGTCACCATTCTATGCAAGTTACGGGAACTCTTCATAGATTACCATACAACTCAGTGTTGGTATTCTAAATCAACAGATAACATAACAAATTGTTTCACCAAATACAGTCAATATCACTGAAGGCAATTCTATTTCAACCAGATTATGTAAGGCGTTGTAGATTGAGCAACAATTAGTAAATACTAATTTATTCGTTCCATTAGATTATCAATAAGATACCTAATTAAGCTACATCTGAATAAGACCTTAGTAGAAACATGTTCGCTTTTGCAGACATTATTATATGTGCTTGTATCCCATTTGTTACATTTAATTTATTTCCTACCATTCAAAATGCAATATTGATAACATTCTATTGCTACTGATGCACTTTTTATTATAATGATATTCCAAATGCGAAATGTACCCATATAACATATACAATATTGAGAATACGAGTGTTGTATTATTTGTTCACACCGCTGAATGTCATTGAATAGCTTCATAGCATTTTCCAATTTTAACTGCAAATGCCTCTTCTAAACCAAAACAGGCAACAACAATCTAAAGATCATGCCTTTCAGGTAATATGTAATGGCATCAGAAATTGCAAAACTAATTGCAGCTCAACTGCCTCCGGTGGTTGACATTTCAGCAGTATTCCCAAAATGTCAAATTATTAATTATTGTCCCGTTATAACTTTTTAATTAAAGGGAGAGGGAGGTTGAAGATTTTGATTTAATTAAAGGGAGGGGGAGGTTGAAGACTTTGAAACTGTCTCCAAAAAGTGTTGCACTCATACATCCATTTTGCAAAGTTTCAAACCAGCTGAAATGGCATCATATGCCAAGAAAATTGTAAACCAATCAATTAGCTAGCTGGTGTACAATCTTCACTAATCTTGTATGACATTTACATTTATTTTACCTTTTCTGGGAAGGAAACCACTGCATTAACCCTACTTCTGACCTTTTGACTTGGGTTGAAAGGGACAGCTTAGGCGGAAATGAAAATCTGTCGATAAGTTTCTTGAACTTGGCAACAAAGCAATGACGCTATTCGTGCTCAATTTAAGAAATAATAATTTATTTTTAATTGGCATAATGTATTATACACAACAAACAATGAGTTTAGGATATGAAATAGAGGATATTTGTTGGATTCGGTAGAATATCGATTTTAATTCACGAGCGATAATAGAAAATATTTTTTTCTATGCTCACGAGTGAATTTAAATCGATATTCCACCGATCCAACAAATTTTCTTTTTTAATTTATGCATTTTTTAAACGTGTATTTACATTGTAAAAGAGTTTAACTGGAGAATTTCACTGGAATAATGACATCATTTAGTCAAAATAATGTCGTCATTTCACAGTAAAACAGTGAATATTATCGATAATTTCCAACTGTTTTGAAACAGTGAATTATCACTTTTAATTCACTGATATTTCTCTATAAACTACTGGAAAGCATTAAATAATAGGAATTAAACCATAAGGACATAAGCCCAAGTGGTTTACTCCCCACTCATCAGATTGTAAGGGAATCATTGATCATGCGATCGGCAATTTGACGATACAAATTATGGACAGCTGATCGATGGTTTATCAAGAATTATAACAAAATGCTGATTGAAATTGCATTTAAGTGACAGAATGGCCGATTGTTATATATTTTTTTAATATGACAAATTTACAGGAAGAACAATTTTTGTAACAAAGCAATGCCCATCATTTCATGCAGAAGCTTGATCAGTTAACGCTTTGAGAATTCTGCACATAACAGAATAGTACATATGATGTAAAGGCAACTACACCAGTATGGAATAAAATAAATTTTCATTATACATGTACCTTTTTCTACTTAATATATTAATTTCATAAATGAGAGCTTCGACCTGACTTTGCTCTGGAAACTGGCTGACCCCCAACCCATTCTAAGACACAAAATATAATTCATTAGACGTTTACCTGAAATATTGACTCCAGATGTCAACTTTTATTGCAGACTTTGGCCGAGAGAAATCCACAGGCAAGCAATAACAGCTGCAGTAGAGGCTCTAGAAATTCTTTTCTCAGAAAATAATCAAATCACAATATGCAGGAGCCAAAAAGATTGCTTTCAATTAATATCCCCTTTCTTGTTTTGAAAACACAAGATTTATGTGAAGGAACTGGGTGTTTTACTTATTCAATAAAAAAACTTATTTGCAGGTGTTTGAGTCTCTGAAAGTAAATCAATCTATAAAAATGTTTACACAATATGGCATCAAGGTCTAGTCGCAACTTTAATTCAGACTGCCTGCACTTGTAGAGCGTCAGTTTTCCAAACAACCTGACCCACCAAAGCATTATATAGCTATCAGCTTCTTTCAAACAAAATAAAACATTTCTTGGAAACATTAAATCCATGTCCATGTGCACCAATAAGAAGTGACTGGCCCTTTTAAAGACCTTGTTCTACAAATACCATTTCCATTTCATTGAAATTATACCCCATACAACCTTTTCACCTCATGCCCAATATCAGGCCAAATGAAAAGTTTATCTCCCCAGTTTTCAGCTGCAACTGCAAAACCCCATTTCACCTGTCAATATTCTCCATCACCACCAAGCCTTCATTATAATTAGCTTCTTCAAAGTAAAAATCAACTTTATTACTATATGAGTTCATTTTATGTACCTCGTTTTGGCTTTAATTCATCAAGTTAGCTTGATTAGTCATTCAAAAGGTGACTGACCGACTACTGGACCTTCTGCTCTCGAGTTCCTTTCTAAAAGAAACAAACATGTTCTGTAACTTTATCCTCTTACCGATGTACAAATGGACTGCATAAACATGGCCACCCCCTGTAGCGCCCAATTATCTGTTACCTAGCCTTCTAGCTAAACTTCAGGGACAGAAGTTCAAGGAAAAACACATGGAGGGTCGACTACTAATGTCTCCGATTTCTTCGAAGTAATAAGTGTGATAAGATACAATATATTTTTTTTAAATCAAAATGTTACCTCAAGTCAACACTTATAAGTCAATAAACTTTAACATAGTATGTATTTTTATGGTGGTTTAATAATATCATTAAAATGAAGGCAATGCAAAATGTTGCTTAAATAACGGCATTCACAGGAATTCAATAACATGTCTTTGTGATCAACGAATGCCTATGCACAAAGAACAACTTTCAAATAAAGCGATATTTCTCTTATTTTGGTTACTTTATTTGCTGTGATACAACATATACAGAGGATATTTGTTGGATTCGGTGGAATGTCGATTTTAATTCACGAGTGACCATAGAAAATAATATTTTCGCGAGTGGCGCAGCCATGAATTAAAATCGATATACCACCGAATCAAAAAAAATCTTTCTATTTTATTCTTACAAATGATTTTTTTTTTGTATTTTGTTTCCACGGAATGTTAACACTTTAAAAGATGTAACTGGTTAATTTCGCTGGATATTTTTAAATGTTTGAAACAGTAAAATTATCAGTTTTAATTCATTGATATTTCTCTATAAAACACCGGAAAGCATAAAATATGATGTTATTCAAGTGTAATAATAAATTACTATAATATGATTCTTTTATAATAACAAAGTACCCATAGAAACTTAAGTAAAACTCAGCACGTTAAATTCTTCTTGCTCAAATGTGGTAGAATTTTAAATAAGATTCAATTCATTGAGATAAACAAATCGAGTCAGATCTCCATTATGGCTACTGATATTTGTATTGATCAAATACTGGATTTAATGAGTCCAGATACTTAAGTTTAGACACACACACACAAATAACGTCTTACATTTCTTACACTTCTACATATTATAAACAGCATATCTATATTGTGTTTCATGTTGATAGGCAGCAAACTAAGAGACTAGTGCACATAAAAGGACACATGCACAATAATGTAAAGTATCTGTAATGTTGGGTACACCACAGGTCAAGGTGTGTTCATGTTTAAAAACATAAAACAATAGAAAAGTCGATGAAGAACTCATCTTATATTTTGTCAACGTATAATATATTTCATCGGTATTTTAGAGAACAGGTTCAAGTTAACTAAGACAAAGTGGACCAACTAGAGTTTTCAAAGACAAAGAGGTTAAATTTTCCAATCCTTAATTTTACCAAAGACTGCCAACACCAACAAACAGATTATTAACTACCATACGAATAAGTGAAAATATTCTTTTGTGTGAATTAACTTCAACACATGGCCTTCCATGCTCATTCTTAGAAAGTTATAAAAGACTCATTCATCTTAGTTTTGCACTGATGAGAATCGAATGTTTTTCTCGATTATATCTTACAAAATCAAATAACAGCACAAAATTGAGGAATATCTTACCAAGTGTCCACACTGATAGAGCCATTTGCATAATGCAATGCATTAAACACCCAAATCAACAAATATCTGACGAATCAATGTAATTAACATGTCTCGTGTCAATCAATGTCTCAAATTCAACTGAAAGGTATCCACAAATCTTCAGAAAAGTGCATTGGAACAGATAAGAAATTCCTGGAATTGCAGTCCTCACTTTGTAAATAATCAGTTTAAAAATGTTCCATGCATAATTTCAGTCAATACACATATTTAATGTCCTACTTTCCCTTCAATTTAAATAAGTATTGTGAATTTTTGAACTATGGGAATACCAATGGGCTCTCTGTTTAGCACAGTGGTTGGTATATGTGATAATTGGCTAGGCGACTGGGATTCAATTTCCACTCCCAGCATTTGTCAGTTTGGTTTGTAGCCACATATAAGACAGGTGTGGTTTCTCCGGAGTACTCCCTTACCCAACCCCACATACAAGAAAATTTGACAAAATTGAATAACCTGCAGTTAAAACGTACTGGGTTAATAGCAGGTATTCGGTTACATAATGCAAAATTCGCCAAACTTTCGCAGTCTAGTAAGTACATTAGGTTTTATTAAATGGACACACTCCGAGTCTCATATAACGAAGCCTCATGCCAAGGCGCTCTGCACCCTCAGACCAAGAAGGACCTGACATCAACTTTGAAATTCATGGTATATCAATTGTTCTTCCCGAATGCTCTGAGCTTTTATGAGTACATACGTACAGCTCAGAGACCCAAAGGGTCAATTACTGGGAGTTGGATTGTTGCAACTAGGCATATCAATGCATTTCCCTTCATTTGATTGTCCAAATATTCCCTGTTTGTTTGCATCATTCTTGGTACCCCCTCTAGCTGAAAGACTCAATACGGACAAAGATTATGTCGCAAACAGCCACATCTTTGAAATTTATGGTATATCAATGCATTTCTCTTCATTCGATTGTATAAATATTCCCTGTTTGTTTGCATTATTCTTGGAACCCCCTCTAGCTGGAAGACTCAATATAGACGGAGATTATGTCGCAAACAGCCTCAAAGCTAGTAAAGTACCTTTGAATTTGGACACATTTTCGCGGCGTTCATCAATAATTCGCAGTCAGTTTTGCAAGACCAGTCACCACAACTGGAGAGTGCCTTATTAAGAGATGTTTACAGCACGATTCCTTAAAGCAGGTTTGCAATTGAGTCTTCTGACTATAACCACTGCTTTGCACAATCAGGTTCACCGTACACCATATACAAATTCAAACAATACAAGAAGAAAATTGATGAAAATAAATAAATCTGCGAGCAATACTTTAAACTCACGAATTAGGTAGTCATAAAGATCGGTAAAGAACACTAGTGCGCTTTTTCGGTGTAGCTGTTTTACCCGGCTTTTCACCTTAAATGATCTCTACATAACGCGAGCAGACCCGAATGAATACATTCGACTATTTCAATGGCTGATTCAAGAGAACTTTGGCCAAATCACTTCTTCTGTGCACAGTGTAAAG
>VMBQ01006701.1:42328-53271 GCA_007657795.1 Dreissena rostriformis | reverse complement strand
CCGCCGACAAAGTAACACCTATATGTCCCCTGACCATAGTCAGGCGACACAAAAAGAACACAACAATTCTTTAACCTTTGTTTTTAATTTAATAATTTAGAAAAGTAAATTTTCTACCTTTATTCAAAGTCAGAATATACGCCGAATATCCTTTTAAAAGATATTTCTTGTTCAGCATAACTCAGGTTTTGATCTTACTCCACCTTTGTTATTGTCAAATGAAAATGTAATTTTCTGGTAGCAGATTGAAATGAATAAATGGGATTTTTGTATTTGTGAAATATACCAAAACTAGGCGAAATAGAAACAAGAAATATCTTTTAAAACAGATATACGGCATTGATTGTAATTGTGATTGATGAAAGATAAAGAGTTATATCAATGAGACAACGAATGCCTTTTTCTGCGCAGTCCTTTAAATGATAAGTTGATTCATCAATCAGAGTAATTATTGCAAGCAACTCTAAGCTTCTACTGCTACAGCGAAGAAGTTTCAAAGTAGGATACGCTATTTGATGCTTGGCTCTATGTATATGATTTACCATGCATGCGATATATGATTTAATGGCCAAGTGTACTCAGCGAAATCAATAATCCGACTTATGAATAGTAAGGAAGAAAACCCTGCCCTTTCTAATTGCTACCGGTCATTACTGTATGACCTACCATGCATACCATGCATATCCTGTATCGTTAATGGCCCAGTATACGCTATGGTATTGATGCAAAAGTAGGTTAGAGAAGAGAAATTTATGATCAGAATTAAGAATAATATGAAAAAAACCTGTCCTTTCTTATTGCTAATTACTTTATGACTTACCATGTATGCGGAGTGTCATAAATGGCCCAGTGTACTTGATTGTACTGATGCACAACTAGGTTATAGCAGAGTTTAATGATCCAACTTATGAATAATAAGAACAAAAAAACCTGTCTTTTGAATTGCTTCATTTTTGTCGCAGAAGTAGCCAAAACTTGTATTAGATAAATCGTCTTACTGTCCAGTATTTATTATTACCAACACTGAATTGATACAGCAATGTTTATATGTTAAACACTGAATAACCAGATTTAAACTACTGATATTTTCCTGAAGACCCTAGAAAATAACAAGAGCACCGTCGAGCGGATGCCAACCCTCGGCTGTGGGTGCTTGGATTTTGTTTTCTTGACCTTTGACCTTGAAGGTCATCATTGACCTTGACCTTTCCACCACTCAAAATGTTCAGGTCGATAAGATACACATGAAAAACCAAAAAATAAATAAGTTGTTTGACCTTTGACCTTGAAGGATGACCTTGACCTTTCNAAAGTTCTAAAAAAATATGGCGATTCCTAACTTTTTGAATGTAACATCAGCAAACATATTTTACATAAAATTGCGAACGAAAACATGTTTGTATCTAATTTTGTATCAGCATGGAGTAATGGAGAAACCCAAACCAACAGTACAACTATTTTATGGAACAATAAAGACATAACTTCAAACAATAAGACGTTTCTCTATAAACATTGGTTTGAAAGAAACATTAAATATGTTAACCAGTTATACAACTATAGAATTAAAGACTTCTATTCTTTTGATAATTTATGTTAAATATACAGAATAACTTCAAGTAATTTCCTGATGTACTACACATTACTACACATTAATCAAAAGCATACCCATGCATATCTAATCTTTTGTTAAAGTTTTCGTACGACGACGACTATGACGACGTGGAAGACGAGAGGGCTATGATATTACCTCGGGTTTTCTTCGAAAACAGCCGAGCTAATAAAATAACATTGTCAGAGAGAAGAGTGATGTATTCCATTCATATGTTAATATGAATCACACTTGAAAAATAAAGTGCAATAGACTTATCCCGGAAAAGCACGAGTTTAGAAAAAAAAACACTAATCACCCGGTACAAACAACGCTGGTCCATTATATCAACCAATTATATTGATAGGTCTTTGATATAATGGACCAGCGTTGTTTGTCCCGAGGGATTAGTGGGTTTTTTCTAAACTCGAGAAAATTCCGGGATCAGTCTATTAGTAAACTTCGATGCGTATTTTGTAGCATACCTATCAACGATTTGTTCTACATCCAAATAAATGTGGAAAAACGATAATGTCGAACCATTGAAACAATAATGGTGGTTGTGCTCCCATATGGGTTATTAATAAACTTCAAAGATGAGTTGACCCCATCTTCACCTGACATTTAGGTCACAGATGCTTTATACATATTCTAATCATTATTGATATGGATATGACCATAAACCTGCAGTACACAAGGCTCCCAAGACAAATTAGCATTGGGATATTTCAGGGTGCCTTAGCAACAATCTTGGACTACTTGGTGGCTGATCATAACAATTCTTTCACCATATGGAACTTGTGTTGCCTGGTTGGGATTGAAAAGCATTGTCATTCAAATTTTGAAAGTTGACAAACTTGAGCCCCACGGAAAGATTTCATTTGGGACAGTTTTGTGATGTCCACAACCTTTAAAATAGTTTTGCAGCCGGATAGTGTCTCGGACTCTATAGCAACAGTTTTACAAGGCTTTTTATGCAGCGCCAAATGCGGAGGGATATAGAATTGGAGTTGTCAGTCCATCCGTCTGTCACAAAAAAATTCAGGGCTATATCTCAGAAACTATATAAGATATCAACATGAAACTTCATGGGTGTACAGATATCAATGAAGAGAAGTGCTATGCACAAGAACCATATCCCTAGACTTTCTTAAATGAGTGTTATTGCCCTTTTTTCATGACGTAACTTTTCAGGGCTTTATCTCAGATACCATACAATACTTTAACATGACACTTCATGGGTGTATTTTTATCAATGAGGGGAATCGCCATGCTTTAGAACCAGAACCCTTCACTTTCTTAAATAAGAATTATTGCCCTTTGTTGTTTTTGTATGATGTAACTTTTCATGACTATATCTCAGATAAGATGCAAGATTTCAACATAAAACTTCCTGGGTGTATAGATATCAATGGGGAAAAGTGGCATATACAAGAACCATAACCCTACACTTTCTTAAATAAGAGTTATTGCCCCTTTTTTACAATGTAACTTTTCAGGGCTGTATCTCAGATACCATACAATACTTTAACATGAAACTTCATGGGTGTATAGATATCAATGAGGAGAATTGCAATGCATAAAAACAATTACCATACAATTAATTATTATTTTAGGATTATACCGTATATCAAGGGATTTGCACCCATCCATAAACATAATTTATTTGGCGAGGGATATCAATACCACAACTTTGCTTGTTTAATTAAATGTGTCAAACATCTTAAGAGAGGGTACTGTAGAATGACAGCAGAAAGCTCTGTGATCAGGCACCCAGGAGTTCAGAAGTTTGCAGATTGGTTAAAATCAGACACGTAATTGTCGCAAGAGACGTTGAAACATCCTGATTTCGCTTAATTCGCTAATGTGTGACATTCAGGAGCAGAGTGGACAACCTTAATTAATAAAGAATGATGGTTTATGAAGGCAGTAGGTGTGTCCAACCCGACCCCCCAGACCCGTAGGCAATAGGAGTGGTTAACATACCAAATGTTACATTCATATATATTAATTTATGAAACATGTGTGGATAAGTATCATTACTTCTTTTTAATATTGTGTATGTTAAAATATTTATTATTATAATATTTATCATTTATTGTTAATTATTGATTGATAGTATTTATTTTACTCCTAATTTGAGTACTTGTCCTAATTATGCATATATGTTTATTAATGTTGTCATCATATTGCATGTACTAAATTGTGTCAACATGAGTCAGTGGCTTTCTGGAAATGTTGCAAATAAATCTATTGAATCCCTCTATATGGACAAGATTCACAAGTGATCATTGATCATCACTTATCAGCAAATATATTACACCTCAATCTTATGGGCATAATTATTGATTTCAATCAGGGCTATAAAATTACTGTAATGGAAAGATTGATTTATGATAAACGCATGTAATCATTTAATTGATTCACAATGTTATTGGATTTTAAAGGAAAGCAATAATAGTTTAATGTGATTTAAAAGCATTCTATTTTCTTTTGGTATTCTTTTGGAAAAGTTTAACATTTAGTTCTATAAACTTCTGGACAAAAAAGCACCATTTAGGCTATCAGCCAAGACATAAATTGAATGAGGCTGTCTAAATATGAATGGTGTGTGATTTGTGTAACCAAATAACATTTGGTAATCTAATACCATTTGGTAACCTAATACCATTTGTGAAGGTGATGTGTGTTACCTAAAAACATTTGTGAGGGACACGTCTGATACACATCACTGTACACTGTACAGTTTCACATTGTTGAGTTACCATTTGTAGACATTTGCAGCATATAAATGTAATTAATTTTATTGTCAATATATATATCTCTTTTAACAAGAGTGGTACAAATATTCAGCCGGTTTTCTTCTACATGTACCACACATACAAACTGTGAAATGCAAAAGATGCAAAATATTGCTTCGATTTATTCTAGGAGATGATATGAATAGAACATAAAACCCACATTTGATGAATATTGCAGATGTTTCACAAACACTTATTGTTTGCAGCTATGTTACTGTAAAGATGTATGGATGTCATTTGGACTGATCAATCATATAGGCGTGTGACTTGCTGTGTGAAAAGGGGGTTTAATGCATGTGCGTAAAGTGCCCTCCCAGGGAAGCCTGTGTGAATCAGGAACGACACTTTCCGCTTTTATGATATATTTTGTTTAAAGAAGGTCTCTTCTTAGCAAAAAAATACGGTAGTTTAAGCGGAAAGTGTCATCCCTGATTAGTCTGTGCGGACTGCACTGGCTAATCTGGGATGACACTTTACGCACATGCATTAAACCCCTTTTTCACAGAGCGAGGCTCAAATATGCATGTTCTTGCAGAAAAATTAGTATTACTGTATTTTCAAGTTGACATTTAAGGCCTTTTTTGCTTTTAAATATTTACATCATTTGGGCTGAATGGGTCAAGTTCCCCCAGGGTACTACTTCCCCGTACCCCGGGTACTTTGAAGTATACTTCACCGTACACCGATTTTCAAATGATACTTTTGGGTACCCCGGTATACTTACAGGTACCCCATCTTTTCTAATAAAAACAAATTCGTACCCAAAAATTTTGTTCGTACCCAAAATTTTCGTACCCACATTTTTTTTCCTACCTAGAATTTTCGTACCCAATTATTTTTTTTTGGCATAATTTTTTTGTACCTAAATTTTTTGTGCTCCAATTTTTTTTTTCTACCCAATATTTTTTTTGTACCCCATTTTTTTTTTGGCATAACTTTTTCTTTCGTACCCAAAATTTTCTTACCCACATTTTTTTTCGTAACCAAAATTGTCCTACCCACATTTTTTTTCTTACCCAAATTGTTTGTACCTTCATTTTTTTTTTGTTCCCATAAGTGAAAAATGTACCTTTTTTTCGTACCCATATGTGGCGTGTTCTGAGAAAACTGGGCATAATGCTTGTGCGTAAATTGTCATCCCATATTAGCCTGTGCAGTCCGCACAGGCTAATCAGGGATGACAATTTCCGCTTAGATTGAATTTTTCGTTTAAATGATCTCTTCTGAGCGAAAATCTAGTTTAGGCGGAAAGTGTCGTCCCGGATTAGCCTGTGCAGGCTGCACAGGCTTATCTGGGATGAAAATTTACGCACATGCATTTTGTCCAGTTTTCTAAGAACGCGACTCATATAAGAATAATGTGGGTACAAAAATTTTGGTTACGAAAAAAAAATGTGGAAACGAAAATTTTGGGTACGAAAAAAATGTGGGTTCAAACATTTTGGTTACGAAAAAAATGTGGGTACGAAAATTTTGGGTACGAAAAATTATGCTAAAAAAAATTTGGGTACGAAAAGAAATTTGGGTACGAACAAAAATGTGGGTACGAAAAAGTTATACCAAACAAATATTTGGGTACGAAAAAATAATTGGGTACGAAAAAAAAATTGGGTACGAAAAAGAATGTGGGTACGAAAATTTTGGGTACGAACAAATTTTTGGGTACAATTTTTTTATAAGAAAGATGGGGTACCTGTAAGTATACCGGGGTACCCAAAAGTATCATTTGAAAATCGGTGTACGTTGAAGTACACTTCAAAGTACCCGGGGTACGGGGAAGAAGTACCCGGGGAAACTTGACCCATTCAGCATCATTTGGAAATACTAAATGATGCTGAAAACTCATTACAGTGGACACTTCTGTGTTGATTGTCAATTATCAAAGTATATAAGGAGTCTTTAATGGCCTTTTACCGATCTAACACTCAGCCTTTACATATGTTTATGTTACAATCTGTTTTGATTAATGTAAGTAATAGCTTTCAATTATGAAGCTAATGGGTAATTCTTAAACTAGCATCAACTTGCTCACTTAGGTTCTAATGATTGTGACAATAACAATTTCAATATTTCTTTCCGTGTTTAATATTCACATAACATTAAGTGTCACCATATCTTGTTTGGCAATGAAGTGGTTTGATAAGATGGACCCTTAACATGACATTGAAAAGATGGACACTTTGCCACTAGCTCGCAAGGTTATGAAAATGAGCCAAAATTAGCATAAATGTAACAGGGTCTGTAAACACTTTGCATGGACAACTTTATATTCCAACTTTATATTCTGTATGAATATTAAATTCATACCAAAGGAAACAAATTCGGAGCTCTCAAAAAGAATTAAACTGGATCTAAT
Organism: Dreissena rostriformis; assembly: GCA_007657795.1. Lineage (NCBI taxonomy): Eukaryota > Metazoa > Mollusca > Bivalvia > Myida > Dreissenidae > Dreissena > Dreissena rostriformis. Next base: position 46,526 of record VMBQ01006701.1, on the reverse strand, counting down.
ATATCTTAAAATGAAACAGTCACGTTTTAAAGCGAGATAAAGATTTTGTTGTTCCTTTTGTTTTGAGTTTTTGCAATGGTTGCCCCATTATATTAACCCTGCATGTCTAGCTTCAATATGCAACAAGTTCAAGTGTAATTACTATTTAACATATGAGCGTCGATCTGTGAAATGGGGGTTTAATAAATGTGCGTAAAGTGTCGTCCCAGATAAGCCTGTGCAGTCCGCACAGGCTAATCAGGGACAACACTGTCTGGTTTTATGATATATTTCGTTAAAAGATTCTTCTTGGCAAAAATCCAGTTACGGCGGAAAATGTCGTCCCTGATTAGCCTGTGCAGACTGCACAGGCTAATCTGGGACGACACTTTACACACATGCATTAAACCCCCTTTTCACAGAGAGCGGCAAATAAAATAACACTCTGAAATTCCACCATTGTTCGGATATGGAATATTAGTGCTCTTTAACGGATGTTTGCGTCATGCAGTGTTTTTATGCCAGACCAAAGGTTCTGGGGGCATATTAAAATCGCACCATCCGTTATTATGCCCCCAGAACATACTGGGTTCTCGGGGCATATTCAAATCGCATCGTCCGTTAGATAGTTAGTCCGTCCATCCGTTCGGACTAGTTTCCGCTTATTAAGTCAAGCAATTGTCATCAGATCTTCACCAAACTTCATAAAAATGACTTTGTGTAAGGCAAGGTCAAGTTCGATAATCGGCCAAATTGACCCTGACACTCCTGAGTTACGACCCTTCAATCATTGTAATTTGTTTTTTTTCTTGTTTCCGCTCAAAAACTCGAGCAATTGTCATCAGATCTTCACCAAACTTCATGAAAATGTGTAAGGCAATAACATCTAGGCCAAGTTTGATAATCTGCCAAATTGACCAAGACACTTCTGAGTTACGGCCCTTGAATCATCGAAAAATTGCGTTTTTTCTCGTTTCCGCTCAATAACTCCAGCAATTGTCATTGTATCTTCACAATACTTCATGAAAATGTGAAAGGCAATAACATCTAGGTCAAGTTTGATAATCAGCCAAATTGACCCAGACACTTCTGAGTTACGGCCCTTGAATCATCGAAAAATTGCGTTTTTTCTCTTTTCCGCTCACAAACTCGAGAAAATGTCATTGTTTCTTCGCAATACTTCATGAAAATGTGAAAGGCAATAACATCTAGGTCAAGTTTGATAATCAGCCAAATTGATCCAGACACTTGTGAGTTACGGCCCTTGAATCATCGAAAAATTTTGTTTTTTCTCTTTTCCGCTCAATTACTCGATAAAATGTCATAGGATATTCGCCACACTTCATGAAAATGTGTAAGGTCATAAGATCTAGGTCGAATTCGATTATAAGCCAAATTGACCCTGACACTACTGAGTTACGGCCCTTGAATCATCGAAAAATTGAGTTTTTTCTCGTTTCTGCTCAATAACTCAAGCAATTGTCATCGGATCTTCACCAAACTTCATGAAAATGTGTAAGGCAATACAATCTAGGTTAAGTTTGATAATCAGCCAAATTTACCCAGGCACATTTGAGTTACGGCCCTTGAATCATCAAAAAATTGCGTTTCCGCTCAATTACTAAAGTAATTGTCATCGGATCGTCACCAAACTTCATGAAAATGTGTTAGGCATTAAGATCTACGTCAAGTTACATAATCACCCAAATTGACTCAGACACTCCTGAGTTACGGCCCTTGAATCATCGAAATGTTTATGCATATGTATAGCAATCTTTGTACCAGTACTTGGGTTATGCCTAATTGCTGTATTTTATGAAATTTGACATAGACTGTAGGGATTGTTAAAACAAAAAATCCCTGTTCAAAGTGCTGTGACCCCCTTTTATGCCTCCAACGGGCCGCATATAGTTTTCGCACTGTCTGTCGGTCGGTCAATCTGTCTGTCTGTCCGTCCGTCACACTTTTCGTGTCCGCTCTCTTATTCAAGTAGTTCTAATCCGATCTTCACCAAACTTGGCCAGAAGTTGTATCTAGATAATGTCTAGGCCAAGTTCGAACATGGGCCATGCCAGGCCAAAAACTAGGTCACGGGGTCACTTAGTGCGTTTTAAACATTCAGCATGGTGTCCGCTCTCTAATTCATGTAGTTTTCATCCGATCTTCACCAAACTTGGCCACAAATTTTATCTAGATAATGTCAAGGCCATGCCGGGCCAAAAACTAGGTCACGGGGTAAAAACTAGGTCAGGGGGTCACTTAGTGCGTTTTAAACATTTAGCAATGTGTCCGCTCTCTATTTTGAGTAGTTTTCATCCGATCTTCACCAAAATTGGTTACAAGTTTTATCTAGATGATCTCTAGGCCAAGTTCGAACATGGGCCATGCCGGGCCAAAAACTAGGTCACGAAGTCACTTAGTGCGTTTTAAACATTCAGCATGGTGTCCGCTCTCTATTTCAAGTAGTTTTCATTCGATCTTCACCAAATTTGGTTAGAAGTTGGATCTAGATAATGTCTTGGCCAATTTCGAACATGGGCCATGCCTTTCCCAAAACTAGGACACGAGGTCACTAAGCGCGTTTTAAACATTCAGCATGATGTCCGCTCTCTAATGCAAGAACTTTTCATCGGATCTTCACCAAACTTGGTCACAAATTTTATCTAGACGATCTCTAGGCCAAGTTCGAACATGGGCCATGCCGGGCCAAAAACTAGGTCAAGGGGTCACTTAGTGCGTCGATGTTTATCTCAAAAATATTTACACAGTAACGCTTTTATGTAGTGACAAAGTTACAGTTGGGGGCATCCGTGTCGTTTGGAGACATTTCTTGTTTTTCACCAATTTGGGAATGGGGCTTTGGATTAGGAAAAATCGCGGCGTTTTGACTAAAATTGGGAAATTAGTGCTGTTGCTGTTTTGCTAACAAATGCTTCAAAATTGAGAATAAAAAGGTTTTCAGTATCATATTTATTAAGATCCATTTGATATAGCTGGATGGGAGATGAACTAAATGTAAAGATCTAAAAAAAAATGTTTTTTTTTGGAAAACTTCAATAATTTTAGAGGGAAATTTTAGGCCCCTTTTGCGAAAAAAATATCCTTTTTTCTATTGGGAATGGGGCCGGATACTGGCCCCGAATTTGAATGAAAAAAACAATGGTCATGGTATTGAATGTTTGTCCCGGAAACTGTCTTTTTGCAAACATGATCACGTTTTAATTCCCATTACGATATAATGAAACACATACTTGTTGAATACATACATAAATGTTTACAACTTAACATATAACATGTTACCAAACAAAGCATAACTACATTTGGTTAAATGTTCATGTGATCATTTACATTTTCTCATTATGGTGTGATTATTTACATTTTACATTTTCCGTTTTTCTCATTGTGGTGTGATCATTTACATTTGGAACCTTTACATTTTCCATTTCTCATTGTGGACCTTGTAGTGATGCATGATTTTCTTGGGTAGGGGCATCAAATTAATACCACATGCTCCATTGGGTAGACACACACATCATCAATTCCAAGCCAAAAGATCATTTTGTCTCCAAAACTATGAAAAACACTCACTCCAAGATCTTCCCCATAAGACTTTACGATTATGATCAACCGAGATATTTAGGGCACATTGTCGTACAGAGGGGGAAATCACATGACAAACAAGATGGCTGCGTCTGTGCCGAGACAGGTATTTTTCGCGGTTTTATACTCTTTATTACTTGTTTTAATTGTTTAAATGCCGTTCACTTTCCAGCCATATCAGCAAGAAAGTCATGGGCGTTTATTTCATATTAAAATTTGCTTTATATCTCGACTTTGCTCGCTGCGAATTTTCTGAGTGGAGCTGTAATTATGTCACCCCGCTAAGAAATTTGGCAGCGAGTAAAGTCAAGATATAGAGCAAATATTAATATTAAATTAACGCTAGTGACTTTCTTGCTGATATGGCTGGAGTGAGTGGCATTTAAAAATGTATAAAAGAAATGAAGGGTATAAAACAGCAATAAATACCTGTCTCGGCATGGACATCGCCATCTTGTTTTTCACATGATTACCCCCTCTGTTGTTCTTCACCACACAAAATGGATGGAGAAGTCTGTGATCTCGTAAAAGGAGTCCATTTAACAACTAGAGCTTTGTCACTGACGTGACGTATACCCCCACATGCTGCTTTGACACAGAATATTTTGCATGCTGTCTT